>PVLD010015641.1:0-47848 GCA_004027595.1 Dinomys branickii | reverse complement strand
GAGGCGGGAGGGACTGAGGCGGCCGCGCTCCCACTGCGCTTGGACCGAGCCAAGCTTCTTCCCCGCGCGGATCGTCCCTGGCTCCCAGCGTCTGGGGCTTTCCCACGTCTCGCCCCAGCAGCCTGGTCCGCCCTACCACATCTCCCCCGGCATCTCAGAGAAATACGCCCAGTTTAAACTTCCCAGCCGAGGTCCCGGCGTTCACGCTCGCCAAGTCTCTCTCGAGCTGGTGGTGTTTATCAAGGAGGTTCGCTCCCTTGCTGCTCACCTGGTCGCCATCTTCCCCGGATCTTCCGTTCTAATTTTCTTTAGGTGTATCTCCCAGAGAATGGAGCGGCTTTCCTCCTCGCTCCATTTTAGGAATGCAAGTGTTTCCATGTAGCATTGGAGGTGGAACACGAAGGTGAACAGACACCAGAGCTTACAGCTGTGTGTTCTGTGGGACGGTGAGTGGTTAAGGAGACAAGGGCTGTGGAAAGGATCCAGAAAAGAATCCATTTATTTTAGAAAGTGGCCACTGGACACCCCGATGCCTGGAACTAGGCTCTTCCGGGTTGTAAGAAGACGAGGAGCACAGGACTCACTTCTCTCCACCTCCCCAGCTTCACATGGGTTCAGTTTTATTTTTGATGCTATCACGAGTAATCACTAGTATGTATTGGGGATTTTGTACGTGTCTCTCTGGCCTTTTCCTTCTCTGTACTTAGGAGTATAGAGAGGGGCAAACACAATGGAAGGTAATACATTGCTCCCGCCGGAGGCCTAACTTCCCTGAGTCGGGTATGTAAAGAGAGGCATTCAAGTAGGCCCTTCCTTTCATACATTTTTTTCTGCCCTTCATACTCTGAGTAAAGTGGCACTATACGTGGGTTGTACCAATGTCTGGCAAATTAACGATCCTTTGTGACTTGCATGTCAGTTTCCCACTGAACTGCTTGGTTTTCTTCCATACCCTCTGCCTTTGCCTACTCACTCTCTCTTCTAGGTAATGTCTCTAAATTATATATTATGCGTTTTTATAATCTTCCACAACAGCTTGGTATAAGCTGTGTCACCCTCGCTGGTGCTTCACAGTTCCTTTGCCTTCGTGGAGTTTCAGTTACCGTGGCTCCTTTCGCATTTCTGCAAGAGGAAGCCCAGTTGGTCCTGCTTGCCCTTTCTGTCCCAGGCCTCCTCTTGTGTCTCTTACCAGCTCTACTGGCTTGTGCTTTCTCTTCTTTGGAGACGGTTAGGAATTAAAGCCAGGCTCTCACGTATGCTTTTAGATTGCTTGTCAATGGCTCTCTCCATCACCCAGCTGCGGCTGTATGTCAGGCTTATGTGCCTAACATAGGTCATCTACAATGCCATGGGGGAGGGTTCATCACTTAGAAATGACATGAGCACGGAAGCCCTGTGATTCCCAAATGTAGAGATTGTGATTATATAATGGAAAAGAAGTATATTTAATGACTGGGTGAGCATGTATAAATGAATATAGATATACTCATTTGATTTAAAATAAAAAGTTAATAATTTGATCAAGCTAAATAATTTGGCCATTTCACACATGTTCCATTTATTGCCAATTAGTGAAATTTTTATATCTTTAATGGCTTAATTATTTTAATGAACCGTGCTCTTTAGTATTATAGAAGAGCTATAAGTCTGCCTTGCTATTTTTCCCTAAGGCTCCTACATTGGAGCTCGCTTTTCTTTCTTTGCCTTTTTTCTCCATGAGGAAAATTCTTGTGGTAAAAGAGTGTCGTGGACTGAATTGTGCACACCCCCGATATTTGTGTGTCAAAGTGTGAACCCTCCGAGTAACCATATTTAGAGACAGAGCTTTTTGAAAGGTACAAATATTAAATGAGTTCACCTTTAATGGTCTTTTCTAGGTCATCCTAAGGATGAGGGCTGGTGTCCTTATAAATAAACAACAAAAGCAAAGCAAAGCAAAAGCAGGCCAGTGGTTTCCTCTCTCTGTGCGAACAAGAGTCCAAGTGAAGACAAGCTGGAAGTCAGCCCTCTGCAAACCCGGAAAGAGGCCTGCTGTGCTCCGAATGTCTGGGGCTCCACAAGTTGATGTGTTAAACCCGGCCACAATGCAGTGGCACCGCACAGTGGGCACACTGGGTGTGCTCTTCTCCACCTGATACCTTACATTTCTGCTCTCCCAAAGCTATCATCTCACTCAAATAATGTGCTTATTTCTTTTTCCTTAAGAGGCTGTCTCCTTCCCAACCTGAGACTTTAAAAATATAAATGTCACTTAATTTCTGAGAGAAGCTTTTATTTTAATCTGAATGATTTGATCAGGCAAATAAAATTCAATTTCTAAATTATCCTTAGAAGAAAAGAAACACAATATAATAAAGTTTTAAAATTTACGTATGAAAATGTTTACTGATTACTCAGAAGAGCCTATTTTGAACTCTAGTCAAGTATGAAAATATGCTATGAGTTAAAAATAAGATCTGATAAAATGACACGTAAATATTTTAGCAGGAATTTTAGTCCTAATGCCCAGGACATGGCTGTAAATCTGCCTGCAATAAAAAATTCCCTTTTGTTTGACGACTTTCAGAGCACCAACTATTTGGGTATTAAAAACTTCTGCCCAGATTACTGTTACTGTTAATCCTGGTGGAATTACTTAATAACTGATTTTTATTCCTTTTAGAATGCCACAGTTATATGACTGTGATATTGCATGTTTCCTCTCTGACTGAATTCTGGCTTCTTCTATTGTACATGTAGGTAAAAACCATGATCTGTTTAGTTTTAGTTGAATTAATATTCTAAGTTAATCACTTATTTTTAGTGAATATCAGCATTGTAACTCTGAGTTAAAAACATTCCTACATTATATTTAGACAGAGAGGAAAGTTTTTAAATAAAAATATTTATGTTGACCAAAAATAGACTCAGCTCAAATAATCAAAGCTTTAGTGAACAAAGTGATTGAAGTACTATGTGTCTGATAACTTTCTAGATTGTACTCATGCCATACAACAGGAGTTGTTCTTGGGGAGATGGCAGCAGTATAGACTTCCAGGAACCAATAGGTTCCAATGAAGTGTTCACAAACAGACCAATAGGATATTACCAAAACGTGCAATTACCTATCACTTTCCTACTCCCACAGATTTAACAGATGAATAAAGAGCTAGACTTTGTAATAAGATATGCTCTGTGCCTCTTATTTAGGATACAGATTACTTTATAGGCTGATAATAAGATAAAATAGTTCAGACACACTGAGATACAGCAATAGTAACCTTCAGCACTCAAATAGAACAACTGGATTCAGATGCTTTATTTTATCAAGTTTTTTTGAGACAAGGTCTCACTAAGTCACCAAATTGA
This sequence comes from Dinomys branickii, assembly GCA_004027595.1. Classification (NCBI taxonomy): domain Eukaryota; kingdom Metazoa; phylum Chordata; class Mammalia; order Rodentia; family Dinomyidae; genus Dinomys; species Dinomys branickii. Next base: position 44,500 of record PVLD010015641.1, on the reverse strand, counting down.
CCCAGCCAGACTCAAATGTGGGATCCTTCTGCCTCCGCCGCACAGGGTGCTTGGATTACGCATGTGTCCACCACACCTTGCTCATTGTGTACTCTTGTGATTACCAGGCCCCTGTCCTTACACTTACTGACAGGTTCCACTGGCTTAGCACACAGAGCACTACCAGCTCCTGTAATACCTCTTTTAAATCATTTTTGAGCTTAAAACCTTTAGTTGTTGTTTTGTTGTAAAATGCCAAACCTTAACTGGTAAAGTCGTCTATCAGGACTCTCTCCTCTTTTTCATCTCATTCATTCATTCATTCATTCATTCATGCCATGGGTACTCATAGGTCACCTACGTATGTCAGGCTCTGTGTCAGCCTACTGTTACTTACAGTCCTGTAATTCTCCTTCCTCATCCCCCAAGGCTTTAGTAAAGGGGACACATGTAAAAGAAGGAAATGATGCATGGGGATGTAATAAATGAGGGGAACAATAAAGGAAGTAGAGAAGTATTTTGAAACATATTGTAATATTGAAAAGCAAAGGATTTGGAAAAAGATTCAGCTGAGGGTGACTCATGGTGGGGCTTCTTTATCATAATAAAGAAAAAAGTGTTGGAAATAGCTACCCCAGAACAGGAAATGCATTACGTAGTTATGGTATGTTCAGAGACTGAGATATTAGACAGTTCGAAGTGTATTGTTCCTGGCCACTTCGCAGCTCTGTAGGAGTGAGATAGGATTGTCTCCCGCCACTACTGCCTGGTTCTCACCAGACGCAACACGCGGAGCATCTGAAGGTAGTTGCGACAGGAGCTCTGCTCGGCATGGCAGAGCTTTTGCACTGACGCTTCCTATTTCCTGCTCAACCATTTTCTGGGAGTTTCAGTCTTTAGTTGGTAGAGACCTAGTTAAGGGAATCAGACTATCACTGTTCTCCCTCCTACAAAAATAGCAACTGCTTGAAATGGGGCTGGCATTCAATTTGTATCTGGAATAGGCTGTAGGGGTCACTCCGGGCATTCAGTGAGCAACAGCAGAGCAGTTCTTACATAGAATTCCAGGCAGGCAGAGCAAGGGGTTCTTCCAGGTGGCTCTAACAAACTTGTAGTTAGTAGAATTTTTTGCTTTCAAATTCCGGCAATAACTTGATTGGTGATATCTATCTCACCCCATTGTTGGTTTTCATCTTTTTCCTTATAAATCGTTACAGGTGTTTTAGAATAAAGTTGGGGATTTGAGTCTTTTTCAGAGACTTAATTCAGCAGCATGAAAAATCTATTATTTCATTTGGCTTATACAATTTTGCAGAGTTCCTTCAGGTTGGACATTGACTCTCCACTTTGCCACAGTCTCTACCACTTTCCTACTGACTTGTATATGACCTCTTTACCTATTTATCTGTACGGCCACTGAAGCTACTATTATTTACCATCTGATTTATAGGCAGAACAAAAGTGGAAAAATTTTAATGTCTCCAAATTACTTTTTTCTGGTACCAGGAATCGAACTCAGGACTTTGTGCTCGCACCACTGCGCTATGTCACTGGCCCTAATATCTCTGAATTAGAAACCAGTAGTAACCAATAATAAAGTCATAGGGGAACTCTTAATGAATTCTAGAACCTTCCATTCATTCCTAACCAGGAGAGAACTTCTCCTGTGTCTGTGAACTCTGCCTTCAGTCCTTGAATGGGAGAAAGAAATATGAAGCCTTACAGAAACCATGTATAAAATTTCTAGAAAATGCTAGCTATATTGAGTGACATGTAGTAGGAATCTTGCCAAGTAATAAAATATTCACCTTCCCAGCCAGGCACTGGGCCCAAATCCTAGCTGAATCCTTCATGGTTCAGATTCTCTTCATTTGCTTCTTAACTCTCCTTCTTCTTAATTAGCTCTGATGTTGGCCAACACTCGAGAAATTAGAATTTAATTCCCCAAAGTAAGGGATTTCCTCTGAGCAGCCACCTTAATCTCAGAAAGAAACAAGATTGCAGATTCCACACCCCCTCCCTGGAAAACCCATTCCAGATTCCTTTCTGATAGCAAGGGGAGTACAGATGACATTAGGAATGGCCGAATCCTTCCTATCATTCAGTAGAATCCAAAGACAGACAACCTAGCTGCCTCTCTTGAGAGAGTTTTCGTTAATTTCAAATACCTTAGGAGATGAAGAGAATTTGTGATCTGTATCAATCACATAGTCCAATTTATCAGTCAGAGTGCTTATCTCTTTTGTTTAAAACAGAGAAGTGCTTTGATGTTTAAAAAAGTTGGGAGTTTTAAAAAAATAGTTTAGATAGGAGCTAGGAATATATACTTTTTACAAATAGGCTAGATAATTCTTGGCCTAAGGTTGCCAGTTTTATAAATACTAAAATTTTATTTACACCTAAAAACCTATCAGCAGGCTTTTCACTGTGAAGTTTCAGTTATTCTTCTTTGTGAGATAATCTAGTAATAGAGGCCTGGTAATAATGAAGAACTCTCACTTCAGACATTAATTCAACATTTGCGCCGGTCTCTACACTCTAGCGGAAGGGACTCTTCACCAAAGGGAAACAAGTGCTGTCGTTAAAACCAAAAACAAAAGCATCAAAAGGATGATGCAGTGAAGTATACGGTTGAGATCAAATTAGAATTCACCTTTGGGTCTCAAAGCATCAAAGAGACAAAGTCTCAGAAGAGAAGAATCAGTTTATCAAAATGTGACTTAGTTTGGAATTTCCTCGTGGAAGAACACAAGAACTGAGAATGTGAGCCTATTTGTTATAAAATTACAAGAACAACAGCATGATATGCTGCCTATAATGAGACCTGAGGGAAAGGGTATTATGTGAAATCACTTATAAAAATGTAAGTATTCAGTCACCAAATTAGTGAGCTCAGGTAGGACTGGGGGGTTGAATACAGATGATGTGAACATGCTGTAGATTATAACTAATAAGGATTTCTTTAGAGAATTTGCTGTTTGTGTATTGATTTTTCTTGAAATCTTAAGGCTTGGGATTAAAATGGCAGTTGGCTCCCGTTAAAATACAATGTGTATGGAAATATTAGGAAAGCACAAACATTGCATAAATGAGCAAATTCCTGAAATAATTCACAACTTTTACCCTTTGGTAAAGTATTTCTATAAGCCTCATACCTTGTTTTCTTAAGTAAGTCTAGAATGCACTTCAGATGATGTTAGTAAGGAGCTTTAATTTAATTTCTGATAAGACTTCTTCAGACTTTGAAAAGATTCCAAGTGTGGGTCCATGAGTGAAGTAATACACTCTGTTTGCACAGGCAATGCTGGGATTTACACAGGTCATTGATAATGTCCGTGTGCTCTAAGGCGCAGGACCTCGGGCACAGTGATTTCAGGAGGCTGTTTGCTCTCTCTGTTTGCCCACAAATTTCTTTTTTTATCCTTTAGAAAGAGCATAGAATCAGGTGCAAATAACATTTAATCCCAAAGACTTTACATATTATAGCTAAATATATGGAGATTGGTAGGTTCATACGGTATTCTTTCCATAGGTTTTAAACTTAATTCCACGTAATAGCCCATAAAATGAAAGCTGAAATCTAGGCTGTGTCTATTGCTTCCCCTTTCTGTTTTTCTCCCTAGCATACGGTCATTTAAAATGTACATTTATCACTTAGTTTTCTATTTATTTTCTAATTAATGTACTTTCTCACACAACTAAGACTGTCACCATTATTTATTTATTATTTAATGTTTAACAACTGACTTCTTGTGCTCTTCTTTCTCCTTTTTTCCCTTTCTTCCTTCCCTACCTGCCCCACTTCCATGAGTAGAAATAAGAATACATAATTGCATGAGGCACCGTTTTGAGTTTTGGGATGCAGGGGTAAGAAAATATAATTCTTGCTCTCATGGTGGTTTTTCGCCTAAGCAGCAATTCAAAGAAGTAAAGCATTACTCACAGCGGGTGAAGTCCACTGAAGGCGGTAGGGTAGCACTTCAGTGGGAGCCCTGGGGAGATGCCCAACCCAGCTTCCTGCGGGAAGGGGAGCTCAGATGAAGTTTGTGGAGAATCTACCTTGGATTCTTGCTAATTTATAACCATTTCCACCCTTTAACTCCACCTTGTTTGTTATAGAAGTAGTAAGCTGTCTGATGTCCCCTTGACCTTCTTCAGGTAAAAACTTGCATCTTCTATTTACACACATCTCTCAAGTTCTATGCTGACTTCCTCCCTGTGTTCCCTGTGTGCCTCATCCTCCCTCTGAAATGTTTGTTTGTTTGCCTATTTAGTGGATCTGGGTGTTGGACACAGGGATTTCACACTGAGCTACATCCTCAGCCTTCTGCGCTTTACGTTTGAGATGGTTTTGTTAAACTGTTAAGCTGCCCAGCCTGGGCTGGAATTTGAGATCCTTCTGCCTGAACCACACAAAGTGCTGAAGTTACAAGCATGCACCAACACACCTTGCTCATTGTGCTATTTAAAGAGGAAAGTACCTGTTCAAGAAATTCTGCTACAAGGCCTAGAAACTACATGTGGTGACGATGGTTTTCTTTAATCAATTATTTTATGATAACATTTTCCGATAACAACTACTATATGCTAATATATTTCAAGTGCTTATATGATAACATGTATTGAGGCAAGAAAAAAGACAGCTATAAAACTTCTAAATGTTGTCCAGACCTGTAATACTTCATGCATGCAGTTAGTCTTAGCTTTCTCCCAGTATGAACAGTGTTATTTATCAGATGTCATCACACTTTGAAAATTAAGAGCCAAAGTTATAGCTGTAGTTCCTTATTAAAAATGCATCATACTAAATTCATCCCTGACTTATATTTTAAGGTCATACCCTTGTTTCCTTTCTCATCCAACTTTTTCCAAATGGAAATATTTTATTGGTTTATGCAATATGAGATCAATTCATGTCCCACATAGTACTATTAAATAATATTAAAATTCAAAGGACTTGAAATACAGCAATAATGTCACATGACCCCTATTCATAGAGAATGTTAATGTTCCACCTACTTTTAACTAGATATCTTGATGTGTTTCTTTAAACATGTCTTAATAAGCTGCCTTGAATTCTTATATCACTAAATAATGAATAAAAGTGTTTTTAATAGTGATTTACAGTTTACAATGCACTTTTCATGCTTTCATTTACTATTCCAGGCAAAGATCAACAGAATCTAAGAATAGTTACTTTCATTGTTACCAAACATTTTGTTGATTTGGTAGAATTTGTTTCCTTCTCTTTTTTTGTTTCCTCCCTCCCTCCCTCCCTTCCTCTTTGTTTCCTGCCTTCCTCTTTCGTTCTCTCCTCCATTGTTTGGCATGTCTAGTTAGGGAAACCTGCTTCAAACTTTATATTACACCCTTCTCGTTGGATTTGAGGTCATCAGTACTTGCATCTTTGAGTACAAAGGACAATGTATAAGGGTCTGTAGAACAGCAGAATAGGTTAAAAAGTACCATTCATTAAGTGAGGATTTTAAGTGATCACTGCTTTCAGATTATGTTTCATATCATAATTTATTTCATATCAGAATTATATGAAGAATCATTTCACCAAGTTGTTCATGAGAAATAAATCAAGCCAACCAAATCCTCATTGCATGTTCTTCCAGTACAACTTTGAGACTCAGTGTTAAAATTCTGATTTTTCTAGCAGAATTGTGCACATACACAAGCTGATACTTCTTATAGAATAAATGTGGTATAATATATGCCATGGCCTTCTGTAGCTTTTCTAGAGTGACTGATCCTATCTTAGTTCAAAGAAGCCTGTTTCCCTTTTGTTTACACACTGATGTCATTATTTGACATCAGTTTTTTATTAAAACAAAAGCAGATTGTAATATGCAGAAACTCTTCACATCCTGTCAGAGGTGACAGATAAAAACTGGATGTTCCTTGGAAGGTAGTCATTTTTTTTTTGCTGTGTTTGTCATTTTATGACATGAAAATCCAGTCACGAGGCCAGAGTTACTTTGGAGGCTTTGAAATACAGTCAAGGACCTGCAAGGGCTGTGCTAGGCGGAAATAGCGCCCTCACTCGTCAGCTTCCTAGGGATCCAGGAAGCACAGGGTGAAAATTGCTACTGCACTGTATGAGGTAATTAAGCAAAACATGATTGTTTTAATTTCAAAATTCTTTTGTATGAGAACAAGCCCATGTTGAATTACCTGGCTTAGATCTACCTACTAAACAATTAGTACTTTCTGTATAACATGTTAGAGCCTATCACCTCTACACTTCAGAGGAGTAAAGCTTTGGATCATGGCAGTATTCCCACAGGGGCTTTAGGAAGCAGGGTGTACATATAGAACCCCCATGTCCTCCTCACAGAGCTCATCAATGTTGTTCTACAGCAAATAACCCATGTGGTTCACCAAGCATTTACTGCGTGTCCTCCTCATGGAAGGGCATAGGGAAACAAAAATGGCTGGAATAGGATGTGCTGTTCAAGGGGCATGTAAAATAATAGAGAGCAAGAGGGCAAGTGTTTTGCCGATCTACTTGTCTTTCATAAATGTATCTCATGGAACTTGATTGTACATCTTGAAAGAACTGGGTAATATCTTTGACTTCTTTTATATATTTTCATAATGGCTAACAGAAAATGGAAACTGACTGTTGTTATTGACAGACTAAATGGAAAAATTGTTGGCAAATTCAGGTGAACAGTTTCTGAGATCTCCAGAGAAGATGAACAGAATTAATACATCAGTTTTAAGTGTAATTTTTTATTCCTTTATCGTCTGTTTTTCTCTGCTGTATCATTTGCACAGATGCTTCAACACAAGGAGAGAGAATGACAGATTTTTGAAAAGGTCATTATTATACAAAATTTTCTGTGTGATAGCACCACACCCGGTGGGCCTCACCCAGAGCAACTTATATATGTTGCTAGACTCAGGAATGTTAAGTGCGTTAGATTTGGTCCCTGCTGAGCAGTCATATGATGCAAACAGTGACTCTGAAATGAGCCATAATATATGGTTTAACTTCTTAACAGTTTGTGATGTCATTTTCTATGTAGTAAGAAAAACAGATGCTGTCACATTTTATAATTGAGACTCCTGAAAGCCAACTTCAGGAGATTAAGTATGTGCGTTACTAACACAGAATCATCAATGCAATTAGATGGATGCCAGGAAGTCGCTGTGAGATCAAATACACCTCAGTAGCTCAGCGTTATGGGTGGAAAGATAAGTCTGCTAGTAAGTCACAAGCTCAGGAGACACTGTGGATTCCCCTTAGAGGGAAGCCAAGGTAATTGTAAATATTGTGATCTGAATGTTAGTTCATATAACTACATTTATCTGTCTGCTAATCTGCAGGTTTACAATGTAAAAATCCCAAAATACAGCAGCTAAAACTAAACAAATATCTGTAAGTTTGCGCAAAAGAGAGAGTTAGAACAGAGATTAAATCTGGGTAGAAAGTAAGTAAAACTTTTGGTTTCCAGGGTATTTTCTTGAAATATGGTTTTGGATCATTTTTGTGAGATAGAAACTGCTATTTTATATTTCCTATCATTTTTATTATGCACATAATTAAACAGTTTGTAATAGCTGAAGCCACACATCTCTGTGGACTGGTATATTGTTGAAATAGCCTTGCTCAAGGGAGGAGTCTTTTAACTACATAATTCAGGTAAGTATATTTTCTTTGAACAGAGTGTGTGACATTCAACTTGTCAAAAGTGAATATTTTCTTGATTGAACCACTTTGCTCCACGTTTTGCTTGTCTGCTGAGCCAAATAAAGGCTGACGCAGAGGGTATTTCCAGCTAGTTAAAGACCAAGAAGGGAATAAACAGGATTTGAGCCAGTTATCAGAAAATTCCTTTCTTGCTAAACATTTTATAATATAAATGACGTACTCATTAGGAGTACTTTAGATAAATCGTAACTCTGAGTGACAGAATATAGATCTTCTCTCTCCCTGTGCCTCTGAGTAGCTAGTAAAAAGGACAATTTGCATTGTGGTGGACTTTTTGGATATGTAATTTACATTATTTCTTACTTTCTTCTTATTGAAAGCACTGAGATGATAGTGAGAAATAGAATTGGTTCTATACCAAACTTCAAACTTCATGATATGTGTTAGAAGAGGGGATGGTTGTTGGTATGTTTTATTAACTGCTTTATAACTATATACAGGCCTAATGATTTTATTAGGAGTTTGCTTGGGACTTACATGATTGCTCTCCTACTTTGTTAGTAGATTCTGTTCATTTTTTTTGTGTCTGTTACGTTCCTAGGACCGATCTAGGTGCTGAGATAAAAGACAATGGTACATAATACCTGTCCTCAGGGAGCTTGCTCTCTGTGTCTTACTCACTAATTTCCAGGTCAGTCCCCTGAAAGGTGTAAAGTACTAATTCAGCCACTTACTAGTTCAGTAAATGTCAATTTTGTCAAGCGTGCTAGAATTTGAACTGGGTGGGCTCTGGGAACACAGTGGCAAGTGTTCTCAGACTGTATAGCCTAGTGAGATGGGGCGACAACATTCTGTGTAGGTAACCACACTCATAAAAGTATAAGAGCAAATTAGAGTATATCTTCTGAAAGAAATGGGTACTTATGTACTAACGCATGTGTAATAAAATCCAACCTGGATATGGGAGGGAGCAGGAATGAGTTAAAGAGGCCAGGGAGTCAGCAGGGAAATGGATGCCACCTTCAAAGCAGTGTTCCTAAAGGTTGCATGCTAATGTTTAAACGTCCAAGAGAGGATAATATTTGAAGAAGAAAGCAACAGCTAGGGGAGGTGGCACAGGCTTATAACCCAAACTCTGGGAGGCTGAAGCAGGAGGATCACATATTCAAGTCCAGCTCAGGCAATTTAGTGATCTAGAGAGGTCCTGTCTCAAAAAAAGAAAAAATTAAAAAGAGCTAGGGGTGTGGCTCAGTGTGAAGGCCCTGAGTTCACACTGAGTACCACAGAAGAATAAGGAAAAGCAATAATAATCAACTAGTCAAGTGTGCCACGTGGTTGTATGGGGATGAGTGGACTGTATCATGTTGCTTGGTGTGGAAACGTGGTGGTCACTGAGACTAGAGAAGGTTCTATTGATGTTTTTTTTTAAATTTTATTTATTTATTTATTTATTTTTTTATTTTTTGCGGTACTGGGGATCGAACTCAGGACCCTGCGCTTGCTAGGCAAGCGCTTATTCCACTGAGCTATATCCCCAGCCCCATCTATTGATGTTTGCAGAGTGCTGGTGAGCAAAGTCTCACTGGAGTATGTTGGGGCTGAGTAGGAAGGGAGGGAGGCAATGGGCTATATGCACAGAAGCTTCAAGGAATGTAATTGTGCAGGAAAAAAGATACAGATTATTGAAAGAAGGTTAATCTCACTTTTATACGTGGGAGGAGCTGGAGCATGGTGCGCTGGCAAGAGGCATGTGCAGTTTACAGGAGGTTACTGAACACACTGTGAGCAAGAGAGGCTTTACAGTACCTTTCTTTACTAGTTTGAGGCAGAGCAGATTAGATGGAGAGCACTGTAAAAGATCACCCTTAGAGAGAAAGCAGAAAGGCAGGATAGCTACACGAAGGAAAAGTAGACTGGGTAGAAATAGTCCCATTAAACTGGCTCAGTTGTCTTTGTGGAGTTCTGCATGGATCAAATGGAGCAGCACGAAGGGGTAGCGGAAAGTTTTGAGAAAGTGGAAAAGACTTAAAATAGTGGTGAGGGTAGAAGGAGGGGAGAGAATGGACTGCAGAAACGCAGGAGGCCGTGGGGGCGGAACTGGGAGTCCACTCACTCCTGGCGACGGTGTGGAGATACAGTCCCTCTCCATCGTGATGCATGGCTTTCCCTGGCAGTTCTTGCTCGTGTAGGGAAGGCACTGAGAAAGCTGAACTAAGTGCATGTTCAGTTAATGTGTGAAGGAAGACTCAAGGGTGAGGGAGGATAGCGCACTGAACACAGTGTTACTGCAACGGTAGGCTCTGGGTGGGAAAAAGATGCTGGATAGAAGGGGACAGAAAGGAAAGTGAAAGCTGAGGGAAGGACTGGAGCATTACCAACAGGTGATGAGGAGCTGCCACTCAGATCTACAGGGAGAGATGAGCCAGCTAGGGCACGTGAGCTGTGTATTCCAACAGCACGGTTCTTTCAGGGGCAAATAAACATCCTCCCACTGCAGGTCTCAGAAGGCCTTGCGGTCTAGGGGCAGCTGGGGTCTCCCAATACCCTGGGTGGACTTGAGGACCTGAACAGTGTGACATTTCTTAGTTGTTGCAGCACAATGAGGTTGTTACTCTGTTAAGTAAAGATGCTTGCTATAAAGCATCCTTCCTATATTTTATCAAGAAAATTTGATTTTCAGCAAGGAATGAGAATAATTTCTTCCTTCTCACTATTCAGCCATTCTTTAAACCATGACATACACTGACTAAAAGAAGCTTAACCACCTATGGATGTTAAGGCAAATAGTGAACAGCCAGTGAGGTCAGATGATTTGCTGATGTCTGACACAAAGATCTGAAGCTGGCCCATGGTGCGGACCCTCTAGAGTGGCCGTCTCATGACGTGAGTGCAGACAGTGCTCTTCTTCCGTGGTGTGCTTTCCTGCATCCACTTTGTTCTGCACTAGCCAGGGTGCGTGTCTACTACAGGAAGCCTTCAGCATCTCATCAATAGTTTATGGCTGCTGTCTTTTACCTTTTGACTTCTCTACCTTTTTAAAATGCTACAATTTGCTTCCTTTCTAATTAAAATTTTATTTTCTTCTATTACCTCATCATTTAAAGGACTAGAATCAGCTCAGTCTTTCTAATGCGCACTGAGGTGGGAGAGAATCATCTGCTTCTTATGTGATACCCTAAATATGCCGCTTAATTTTCCTGGCCCTTAGCTTCTTCCCTATTTAAAAATGAAAGTGTGGTTATTGGGCTAAGAGGCCAAACTCTCTGGGTTTCAGAGTGTCTGGTCAGGCAAGAGCTTCCTCTAATCCTGAAATTATGTTGTGTTCCGCTACAAGGCCCAGTTCTGCCCCAATACCTCCACCGGATAGAGCTGCTGCGTTCTAGAGTCCAAGAGGGATGATCTGCCTGTCCCGAGTGCTGCGTGAGGATGCCACCCACCAGTGCTGCCCGGCCCTGGGCCTGCAGGCAGGCCCCTTCTGGCTCCCAGCCTGGCCCTCCTCAGCCCCACGTGGCTGACCCGCCCCCACAGGTCCGGCCTGGGTTTTTCCTGCTGACACCTGTGGCTCTCTCACCCTAGGAGGACATTTCCTCCTTGGGAACTCCTTCCTTTCCCTAGCTTCACACATGTGCATTGCTCATTTTAAAAAATGTTTTGCCTTTTGGTCTTTACCAATTTAAACTGAAAATTTGCCCTAAAATCCCTTCAAAAAAATCTCTAAAAGTTTTAACTTTGGAGCCTTTACCTTTCTGGAACACTAGCTCCAAGGTAATTGTCTTTCCTACTTCTGTTTTTCTTTCTTTCATACTCAGTAAATTTGGATATTATGATTAAATGGGCGGGTTCTGAGAAGTGGCCTTCTAGAGCACACACAGGGATGACCCAGCCTAGATACAAACGAGGATGAAGCTGCCACATGCGACTTTCATTTCCTCTAGGAGCTTTTTGCCCTGGCTTTGCCACCCCTCTCATTTCTGCAGCAGGGCTTGCGTTTGCTCTGTTTATCCGATTGAAGTGGGCAGGATTCCGGTTGGTCTCAGTGTGATGGGCTACAACGCTGAAGCACAGCGCCCGGCCGCAGCAGGTGTTCAGGCGTGTGCGGACTGCGGGAGTGTTTGCCGGGAGCACGGGGAAGCCTTCGTTTGATGCTGCGTCCACCCCAACTAGCCCATGTGGGAACTGCACAGAAGTGATTTCTCCAGGGTGCGCCGAATCCCCTTATCATAAAGGCTTACTGAAGTGGGGCCAGCTCCCCACCTCTTCCAACTTTATTGCCCGAGTGGAGTGGAGTGGGAGGAGAGTAGAAAATGTACTTGCTTTTAAAGATGCTTTGGGAGATTAGCTCTGGAGCACCAGGTTTGGGGTAAGAAATGAGCTAGCGTCTCACTAGCAAAAGAAAGCAACAGGTGGTGATGTCTATTTTCTGTTGCAGGGAAAGCCTCAAACCCTCTAGTAGAAATGGCCCAAACCAGAGAAGGAGACATCCTGCCTTGCCCCCAGCAAACTTCCGAACAGAAAGACACCCAGCGCGGTCAGTCTCCTGTCACCCGTTTCTTGGCTCCCTGATGTGTGAGGCGCAGCTCTTGGTCCTACTCAGCTGTAATTGGCCTCGAGGGCGCGTTTGGAAGAGAGAAGCACAGCTACTCATGCACCCGTGACCCAGGGAGAGGGACCCACCCTCCTCTACCCTACCCGGGGTGGCTTCCTCTCCGAGTGCCCTGCCGGAGGGACGCTCATGGAGGCCAGGAAGGAAGGGAACATCCGCCTCGCCAGCCAGATCAGCCAAGCAACCCTGGCTATTAGTGGTGTCTCCGCCAGGTTGCCCCACCTAGCTGTCATGGGTCCCGCGGCTCCGCTCAGGGCGAAGCTCCTTCTCCAGACCCAGGTTGCCAAGCAAATCAACTCCACAGGAAAATCTCTGTGGGCCCCGGGGGACAGGTCCCGTTAGGTGGAAAAGGCTCGTTTCCCTTGCATCAGGCGAGGTCTTGGGTTTCCGAAGCATCAGCCCCAGGAGAATCTTTCGCAGCCCACAGGCAGCAACTGCCCGCAAAGCTGCATGCGAGCGCAGGGAACGCGCTGGGACTGCGCGGCCCTGGGACTCGTCCGGGGCGCGCCGGCACCCCGGCGGCGTCTCTGCTCCGAGGGCGGACGCGCGGCCCACGAGCCCCGGCGAGGTGGGCAGAGCGAGCGGGAGCCGCGCGCAGCCCCGGACGCGCCCCGAGGTGGCCCGGCTCCCGCCTTCGCGGGCTGACACGGGAGGGAGGAGCGGGCGCCCAGGGGGTGCTGGGGGTGGGGGTGGAAGCGCGAGCCATCCGGCGCGCAGACAAGCGGCACATTCGCAAATAACGCCCGGCCGGCGCGAGCTCGGCCCGCTGCGCGGTCCCCGCTCCGTCTCCGGACCATGGCTCGGCGCGCGGCGCCGCGGCGCCCGGGGCTCCTGGCGCGCCTCCTCGGCGGCACCTGGTGCCTGCTGTGCGTCGCTGGACAGGTAGGGCAGCCCGCGCGTGCCCTCCGGGCTCCGGGCGCGCGGCGCGGACCTGCGGCTCACGGGACAGGTGGCGCGCGGGGCGGAGGGCGCCGGGCTGGTGCGGCCGTCCGTGTGCGCGACTCCGTCTGCGGCGCGGGCAGGGCGGCGGCTCCCGAGCGGGGCCCTTCCCGCGGTCCTCCGCCGCGCCCCGCTCTGGCTTCCTGGCGAATCCGGGCGGCGCCCGGGGGGCTGGACGCCGGCCGCTCCTCAGTTCCGTCCTTCCGCCCGCCTGGGAACTGACAGGTCGCCCTGGGCCCCGCGTCCCTCTGTCCTGGCGCTGCCTGTGAGGTGCGCGCTCGCCGCCCCAGGTGGGCTCCCTGGTGCCTTGGCGGTGAGGAAGTGGCTCGGGCTGTGCAGGCAGATCGGACCCGACCACACCCCCTCTGAATCCTCCCGCCCTTCTCTGGGCCAGATGGATGCAGGAATTTAGAAGTTCTCCGTGCGCAAGAGCCCCAGGAGGTATCTAATTCAGGGGCTGGCGGGTATCACTGCAAGACCCGGGAGGGTCAAGTGTTGTCCAAAGTCAAGATGCTTGTGGCGGCCTTGTCCTTGGCTCGCTTTTCACAGGCAGGTAAATTTTGATTAAAATCCACGATTTAGGCAGTTTGTGAGTAATTTAGCCTACACAGCTTCGCTTTTCACAGAATTATTGGATGGCTCTGGGAAAATGCCCGAACACTCTTGGTGGGAATTACTGCCAGACAGCCTCCTTGCCTTCTGTTTTGCTTAGGGAGGCTTGTCCAAGTCCGGGGATTTCTTTCCCTCACTTTTACTTAATGCTTTGCAACTTATTTGCATCTCTCTTTTCCAATGGTCGCCCTGATGGCAGTGGCACACTTCCAGAGGCTGAGAAGATCCAGAATGGGCGCATGGGACTGCGCAGAGCCAGCGAGGGTGTGAGAGTTAGGAGTGCCCTCATCAGTGATAGAACATTGCCGCGAGGAATACCTGCTTACGCCAGCGTGCCAGCGTGCCAAACAATTGGAAAGGCAGTTTTCATTATTAGCAGGTGTTATTCCCACCGTGTCGTGTTGCATGGCAGGATTTCCTGCCATGGCTGCGTGTGAGCGAGCACCTGAAAGTTCTTTGCTACCATCCCAGCCCAGGTGGGTTACAGAGCTCGCAAGGCAGAGGCGAGACCCGGCTCCAGCATGTCTACACCCGCCAGGTGCTCCCACTGTGCCACTAGTGCAGAGCCAGTGTGCAGAGCTGACCTGTGCTAACCATGGTGCCTGTTTCCATAGAGTTACAGGTCCCACAGTAACCTCAAGGGAGAATCGGAAAGAGGGTATCAGACAGACCAGGGGTCATGACGGGTGGATTCCATTGCTGGCCCCTGCCCTAAATGCTTGTGTCATTTTGATCAAGGGTCTTAACTTTTCATTTCTCAACTGTAAAATGTCAGGGCAGGTTTGTGCTCCTGAAGGTACTGCCGGCACCAACAGCAGGCAGTTGCACATCTAAAGCAAATCAAAACACAGTATGTCTCTCAATTTTAAATACCCACAGGAGTAGATATTCTACCTCATTCTTGAGCTTTGGTTAAAATATCTGCTGGTAGTGGATCCAGCAAAGATGCTACAGAGGATCATACTGCAGCTGCATATATAAATAAAATATTTTTCCCACTCTGTCTGTTCAAACTGATGTCAAGCTGTTTGGAGCCGTATTGATGTTCAGGACAAACTGATTTTCCTATCATTGCGTACTCGTTCTTTCTTGCCTAGGTCTCAACCATTTCTTCTGGGTGAGGATGACAGAAGCAGATCTGGGCTGTGTGTGTGTGTGTGTGTGTGTGTGTGTGTGTGTGTGTGGTGGGGGAAGCGGTTTATTGGTTAATCCCAAATGAGTGTGTCTTGCTCCACTCTCTGAGGGTACCACAGGTACGTGTGAGGAGCCTGACTGAACTTGTCAGGGGAGAGACAGAGGAGTTGGAGATGGGTCCTGTATCCTGGTGGAATGCAGGAGGCCTTTGAGGGCTAACTCAGTCAGATGTTTGTCAGGGTAGCTGATCTGGACGCGTTGTTTATTGTCCTTCAGGAGACTGTCTCAAAAACAAAACCATTGATTGATTGACTGCAGTGCTGGAGATTGAGCCTGGGGCCTTCATGCTGAGTTACCTCCAAGATCTTAAAAAAACTTTTTGAGACAGTGTTTTGCTAGGTTGCTCAGGTGGGACTCAAATTTGTGATCCTCCTGCCTCAGCCTCCCAGAGTTCTGGTATTACAGGAACTCACCACCATGCCCAGCTATCTTTAAACTGTTTTTTAAAATCAAAGCACTGAATGTATGACAAGCAGTGCTATCAGGTCTCTTGTGCATATTTGAACAAGAATAGAAGGAAGAGCAGAGATGAAGATCTTCCCCCTAAAAGGAAACACTGTTAATTCAGAAACAACTGTAATGCCAATGAAAAGTATTTGAAAATCCCAGCATTTCTTCCTGTTACTCACTTTGTGCTTTCAGGGATCACTTCACTTCCCTCTGTGCTCTCCTAACTTGTGAGGTTGTTTTCATCTCACTGCTTAGGTTCTTATGATATTGGTTATATTTCCGACAAATTTTTATTTCATAATCCCAATGCAAATTCATCCTGTCACCCAGTAGGCATTGTCGACTAGTTAAGGGTTTCTCTTATTGTAGCAATATCCTGTACAGTTAGTAAGGTCGGTCAAGATTGTGTGCTGCTAGATCACAAATCTACTACTATTGCTTTAAAAATATCACTGAGTGGCAGTTTTTATTCCTTTGATGGTGATGGCTCCAGTGGTGGCTCACTCAAGCTTAAGGATTACGTTCCTTACCTCCAGTGGTGTACTAAATGGTAACCTTTCTATAAATTCAGTAGTGAAGTAAATGGTTCTAGAATTGCCACCAAGAATGGCTGCTTTTATGGACAAGTTTTCCACTGTGGACCTTGAAACAGATGTGCTTGTCTTTCTTTGTTATCCTTTCCGATGTTCTCGCTATTATTTTATTTTCATTTTTACTATAACAATAACCCTTCATGGTTAAAGAAAAATACCACCAACAGCTGAGAAAGAAAGAGTAACTTCTTGCCCCACTGTTTTTCCTAAGTTTAGGTCTATGCCTAAAGGCAACTATGCATTATTCTTTGTTCCACATTAATTTTTATTAATTAATGTTTTGAGGTGTGTTTGGCACACTGTGCATGTCTAAAGTGTGCAATATGCTAAGTTTTGACGTATGTGCACAACCAGGGTGCCCTTACCCTGAAGTATTCTTAGGACCTTTTGGAATGTCTCCTCCTCAGCCTTCTTTGACTCCAGCATCAGACGAATAATGATCTTTCTGTTACTGTAAGTTGGTTTACACGTTCTAGAATTTTATGTAAATGGAATTCCTACGCTCCTACCTCTTTAGTGTTTTTTCTCTACTCAGCATAATTACTTTGTGACTATGTATGCTGCTTTTGGTGAGTCGTATTACACAGTGCAGACTTTCCACAGCTTGTTGTTCATCAACTTTCATCTACTGGTGACTAGTGTGTTTTTAGCTTTTGGCTATCACCAGTAAAACTGCTATACCATTTATGAGCAAGTCCTTGTACAGACATGCGATTTTGTTTGTGTTAGGTAAAGACCCAAGCATTTAATGGCTGAGTCACAGGGTAGATGTGGGCTTAACCTTTTTCTTTTAAAGAAGCTCAGTTTTTGAAAAGTTGGCACAGTAGTCACTCTCTCTTTATCAACTGCTTCACTTCCTGTGGTTTTTGCTACTTGTCATCAAACATAGTCTGAAATGCCGTTCAATTGGAAAATGCCAGAAATAATTCATAAGCTTAAAAAATTTATGATGGTATTTTCTTATAGCTCTATTTTATTATTACTGTTGTCGATCTTTTACTGTCCTTGTATAGGAAAGAAAACATTGGTGCTATCTTCAGTTTAAGACACGGAGGAGTTTGGAACAAAGCCTCTCAGGGTAAACAGGAGGACTGTACGTCCTTACTACCAGCTCATGAGAATTACAGTCATGCACCTTTGGTATGGTCTTTCATTTTGGCCATACAAATAGTGATAGTTTGTTCTAGGTTTTAATTTGCTATTTCCTAGTGATTAATGATGTTTTTAAACATTTTCTATACATTTATTTAGACTCTGTATATAGTTGTGCATTGCTTAATGGTGGAGATGTTTGGAGATGTGTCAGTAGGTAATTGTGCCATTTCTTGGACGTGACAGAGCGCACTTACGCGAATTAGGCTACTCTCATGTTGCAAAGGGATACAGCCATATGGAGCCACCATCACTGGCCAAAATGTAGTTATGCAGTACGTGACTGTATTTGCCTCTCACAAAATTTCTTCTCAGATATTTTGTTCATTATTGGGTTGTTTGTTTATTTATTGAGTTCAGCGAATTCTTTATTTATTCTGGCTATGAGTCTTTTATTGAGTGTATGATTTAAAAATATTTTTTTGTAGTCTGCAGCATATCTTTTCATTTACTTGTGTCTTTGATGTGTATAAATTTTACATTGTGATGAAGTTGGGCTTGCCAAAGTTTTTCTTAGGGGGTTTTCATTTTGCTTGCTTCTAGTAAGTATTTTCCTATCCCAAGATCAAAGAGATTTTCTTCCAAAAGTTTTAGTTTTAGGTTTTACATTTAGTTTGTGCTCCATATTCAATCAATTTTTATCCATGGTACAGGGTATAGGTCAAAGTTCATTTCTCATCTATGGTTATTTGGGGTTCTAGTACAATACTTTGAAAAGATTATCCACTCAATTGTCTGTGCAATTTCACCAAGTTCAGGTGTCCAGATATATGTGAGTGTATTTTTCTATTCTCTCTATCCCAGTGAACTGTATGACTGTTGCTATATAGCAGCACATTTGACTACTACAGTTGTATAAAAATTCTTGAGCTCAGGAAATGTGTCTCTTCAAACTCTGACCTTGGTCTTCAGGGATGTTGACTTAAGCATCCCATATAACTTACGGATTTTACAGTTTGCCATTGGAAAAATGCACGTAGAGATTTGGTTTGTAGTGTTGTAATCTGTAGCTAAGAGAATAGGCCTCTTAATGATATCAAGTTCCATGGCTTATGAATATGATGTACTTCTTGAATAATGTTTTCCAAGTAATATTTGTGAATGTTCAATATGTAAGTCTCATGCATTGTTGTCAGATTTAGTATCATTATCTCTTTTTTTTGACACTTGGGTTTAAATCTAGGGCCTCAGGGGTACCAGGCAAGCACTCTATCTTTGAGCCAAGTATCTCTTTTTGTTAATACCATTTATTGGCTTGACTTTTTAAATTCCAGTTACTAATTGTTCCATGTTAGTATATAAAAGCAATTAATTTTGTAGATTGTTGTTTTCTGCCACCTAATTAAACTTATTTATTAGAGTAGCTTTTCACTATCCTGTCAGATTTTCTATATGATCATCTCATATACGAATACATTTCATTTATACCAGTCTTGATGCTCTTTGCTTTGTCCTGTATTTTAAGGCTGACTGGAGCTTTTAGTTCCAGGCTTTATGGCACTGGTGTGTCCTACCCTTGCCTTGTTCTCGATCTCAGTGAACAACAGTCTTGTGTTTCACCAGTAAGTTAGTTCATAGTTTTTGGATGTTATGTGTACATGTTTTTGTAGATACCCTTCATCAGGTTGAGGAAATTCCTTTCGTTCTTCATTTGTTGAGAGTTCTAAATCAGAAATAGAGGTTAGCTTTTGTCCAAAGCTTTTTCTGCATCTGTCAAGTAAATTTTTATTTTTAGTTTGTTAATATAGTAAATTACTTTCAGTGATTTTTTTTTTTGGTTTCAGAATTGAACTCAGGACCTTACACTTGCCAGGCAGGCCCTTGTGTCACTGAGCTTTATCTTGGGCCCACTTTCGGTGATTGTTGAATACATACCGACTTTGCATTACTGGGGTAATCTGCATTGGCTCATATTACCCTTTTTATGTATTATTGGATACATTTTACTAAATTTGGTTTAGAATGTCTAATCTTTGTCCATGAGGAAGAATGTCCTGCTGTTTCATTGCAATGTCTGTGTCTAGTTTTAATTTCAAAATAGTTATACCCACTGTGCTAGCATCTCCCTCCTGGGACAGAATAGAATATTCAACACCACAACTGAAGGGACGAGGATTTGTTGGCTCCGGGTTTATTTATGGCTCATACTTTTCGAGGCTTCAGTCCATGGTCTGATGAGTCCAAGACACAAAATGTCATGGTTGAAGGGCCTGGTAGGGAAGACTCATGGCATTTGGAAGGCACAGAACAGGGGAGGAGGCGGAGAGAGAGGGCTTAGGGGCCAGCTGTGGTTCCTAGGCCCACACACCCTGGCCTGCTTCCTGCAACTAGCCCCACCTCTCAGCTGTGCACTCGGGCATGAACTCAAGAGGGAGTTGGTGCACTGGTGAGGCCGGGGCCCTCACGGACCGGTCTCCTCTCTAGGGCCCTTTTACTCCAGGCAAGTCATCAATCAAATGGCTGCCCTGGATAAGTCGGGAAACATTTCCTCCTTTTCAATTTTGTAGAAGAGGTTGTACATAATTTATTCCTTAAATGTGCGAGAATTCACAGTGAAACCATCTGGACTCAGAGTTTTCTTTGTGGGGAAATTTTAAACTATGAATTTAATTTCTTGAATAGACATGGGGCTATTTCTGTTCTCTATTTCACTTTGAGTTAGCTTTGGTAGCTTTCAAAGTAGGTCAGTTTCATCTAAATTGTTGAAATTATTTACATAAAGTAATTCATAAACCTCTTATTAACTAATATTATTAGAATATGTAGTTTTTTCACCTGTATCATTCCTGATACCAGCTACTTATTTCTTCAGTTTTTTTCCTGATTGGACTACTAGGTAGTTTTTCAATTTTACCCATCAACCAACCAGCTTTTGGTTTCCTGGGTTCCTCTGTTTTGGTTTGCATTGCGCTCATTTCCTCTCTCATCTTCAACAGTTTTTTCTTGTACTGTTTTAATTGAATTTGGTCTTATTTTCTTATTTTTCTAGTTTTAAAAGCTGTATGTTGATATCATTTTTTGTTGTTTCTTCAAACCTGAGTGTTTAGCGGTATGCTTTCCCTAAGTGCTGCTGTAGTGGCACCCCATAAACTTTCTTCCTGTAAATTTTGATGTATATTCTCATTTTTATTTAGGTAAAAATAGTTTCTTCTTCACTTTGATATTTTCCTTTGCTCCTGGGGTGTTTAGAAGTATATTGTTTCATTTTTAAACATTTTGGAATTTTATAGGTACTTATATTATCAGTTTCTAATTTAATTTCATTCCAGTAAGAATAGATAATATTATTTGAGTCTTTAAAATGTATTGATGCTTGCTTTATGGCACAGAGCATGGCCAGTATTAGTAAAAGTTCTATGTTCATTTGAAAATTACTGGCTTTTCTGTACATTATGCATTCTGCCTTTTCCTGAGCAGTCTCCTGATTGTTTGGTGGAATGTTTGACAAACGATCATAGATATATTTCAATAATCTACTTGTGTAAACAGGTGACAGACCAGATTTCATCCTTGAGGCCGAGTGTACTGATGCTGTGCTAAAGTGTTGTGATGCTTGCCTTGGTCTGGGGTGTTTGAATGCACTGAGCTAGGTTTTCCATGGGACTCCAGTGTCTGATAGGTTTATGTCTTCCAGTTTGGGGACTATTTCCATATGTCTTCAGTATTCTCCTTTCCAATACTTTTATGTGTTTTCCGCGTTGTAAAGCACCTTTTAGTTATTGGTCTCTTAGACCAAATATCTTTTAAGCTCTTTTATCTTTATTATGGTTTTATTATGTGTTCTACAAGATTTTCTTAACTTCATTTTCCAACAGTCTTCTTTACAGATACTTTCAACCAATATTCCTAGCTGTAGACAAATTTCTCCTCTTTTCCTCAGCACCAGGTGCCTCCAAGTCTGAAGCCTTTGTGGAGGTGTACAGGCCAAACCATCTTGCTTCTCATCATCATTTTTCTCTGCATGCAAAATTCTGTTAAGTCAGTTGTAATTCCTCCACCAACTTTCCAAATTCCAGAAATTTATTGGCATCTTCTATCTGTTGTTGTCTCCTTTCCAGTTCTCTTGTCATCTTTATGTATTTATTGTTATTTTAGCAGACATTTGGGAGAGAAAGGAGAAAACATTGTGTTCACTGTGCCCTTTTTAACTGGAAGTTAGCACTATTTATTCTTTTATTATTTCTATTTTCTTATCTTGGTCCATCTCCAAATTCCACTAAAATTCATGCTGGTTACAATGAACACTTTTCAGAATTGGATTCTCTTTAGGCTTAGTGTAAGTCAGTCTTTGGTCAGTGTTGTAAACAAGGCGCTGGATGGGAGGCCTGGGGTCCAGGACTGGCTTTAGATTTACTGATCCCCTTTGCAGAATTTTTCAGGGGATGGAATCCTGGCTCACTAACTCCCTTCTGGTTGCCAAACACAACACTAGGTGCTCGCTCCTTCCCCGTTATTGTGATTCAGAATTTTCAAATGTTCGGTAACTGCTCACTTACCATTTCCTGCTTAAGTAAACACAAGCTAACCTATTTGCTGAGAGATGGAACACAGAAATATTTCATTGTTTTACAAATGTTGACATTCATATTTGGAAACAGTTTTATGAGGGAACATGGAGTTAAGATGATGTAAAGATCTGGCCTTGAGCTATCATATATAGCATTAAAATGTATTCTCCAAGGTGTGATTGACATTCAGGCTATTTTTTTGTGGTGGGGGATAGAGATGAGATGAAGTGGGTGGGAATGTTCTGAATAGTTGTTAACTCCATTTCTGTTTTAGCGTTTTGGTTTGCACCAGGGTGATCACTACATAAAGAGTTACACATTTTTGCACGGTGAAGTGGGTGGCACAGGAGCTACAAACCTCTGCTCTGCTTTCACTGTGGCAGAGGGCAGCTGGAAGGAGCCTTAGCTATACATGCTTTAGTCTTGTGGCTCCCATACTTCAATGCACAGAAGTCAGGTTTGCTAAAAATTGAGTTGGGTATCTAAAAGTTGAGCTTCTATTGCAGATTCCTGCGCTCTCAGAGATTCTGGGTGGGCCTAGAAATCTGCATTTGCTACAGGCACTGCATACCCTCCTCACTCGTGTACCCACGGAGGACTCAGACACACTGAGACCAAAGATCAGGCTTGGGAAGATATGCAGCTGATCTGTCTTATTTACAGATGACAGAAGTAAGTTCATAGGCAGTCAAGTGATATGTCCTAGCTTGATAGTGGTAGAGGTGGGAGTTGACCACAGTTCTTATAACCCTGCTCAGTGGGTTTTCCCACTACAGCATACACTATTATTTTAGTGTCTAGTTACATCAAGAACTAAAGATACGAACCACCAGCTTAGCATCTTCATTTGTAACAACCTCAGTTTTTTATAAATGGTTTTCAGATGTGTGGAAATTGCTTCAGCTTGCAGGCAGTCGCTCTGCAGAGAGGGAGTGACAGAGGGAAGGGAGAGGAAGCCTTCCGCCCTTACTCCCTCACCTGCCCTGCCAAAAACCGGCTTCTGTGTGCTTTCTCCTCAAGGCACGCCCCCAGAAGATTAACAGATACTTATTTAGAGAAACGTCCACATCATCCAGGAACCTGACACTTGATGAAAGGTAGAGCATGTGCTGCTGAGCCCCTTTCCTCCCTCAGTGCGGTGGAATGACTACTCCTACATTCTTAGAGGCAAGGAACGACTACTCCTATGTTCTACATTCTTAGAGGCAAGGACAGAATCCTTCATGTGCCTATGACAATGTCTTCTGCATCTCTATTACAAACCAGCCAAGTTAAATATACAGATGCATTCTACATTGAGTCATGTACTGTGATGTCAAACTGCTTAAAAGAAGTTTTCTTTACTTCTAATAGTCGTTGTTATGATCATGTGCACCTCACAAAGAAAGGGCATTCAGAATTTAGTTGCAGAGATGTAAAGGTTGTTTATTATTCCAGAGTGCCTTTTACTAATATAAACTGAAATTCAAAATCTTATATTCTAATGTCCCCTTAAAAACTCTGTGTTATCAAGGTGGGCTTGACTGCGTGGTAACCATCCACCCACAAACCTTGGTTGCTCAACACCACAAAGGGTTATTCCCCCAGAGCTGCGGTGCCGAGTGCCAGGAAACTCAGTCTTCTATGTGTCCTCAAGAATCCAAGCAAATGGGGCATGGAAGCAAGAGCTGGAAGGAGCATGGGGGTGTAGGAGGGGTCAGGGGTGAAAAAAGAATAATTAAGATGTGTTATGTCCACGCACCATCTTCCCACAAGTAATGTAATCATTTGGACTACAAACATGTACTAATGAAAAGGTAAAGGACTTAAAAGAAAAAAGAATTCCTGCCGATGGCAGTTTCATTTTGCCTGCACTTCTGTAGACTTTAAGGCAGGGGAGGAGTGTGCTGCTCTAAGTCATACTTGCACTCGGAGGCCACAGGTGTTGCTTCTGCTCGCTTTTCTTGGCCAAATCAAATTCAGGCAGGTGCTGGATATCATGTTCTCACGGACCCAGGTATTCACTTTCTGGATTTGCTTTCATCCTCATCAGCTTTTCCAAACCCTCAGGCCTCTGATACGGGCTCTGGCTATTTATATTTTCTCACTGTGTATGCGTTTGTGGACAGAGGTTCTTTGACATTACTGTGAAACATTTCACATTCTTTTACTTATCATTTAAGAAATTTATAGTTGTGGTAAGGCATGTACATGTATATACATGCAAGATACACCACCTTCACAGTTTAGTAGTCTTAAGTACATTGTTGTGCACTCATCGCCATTATCAATCTCCAGAACTTTTTCCATGTTTAAAAATTTAAACTCTATAACCACTAGACAACAACCCCCGCTTCTTCCCTTCTCCCACCCCCAGCAACCATCATCCTACTTTCGGTATCTGTGGATTTGAGCACATGAGGTAGGTTGTATGAGTAGGATGTGTACCTGTCTGTGACTGGCGTATTTCATCCAGTGCGATGTCCACAAGGTTTATCGATATGGCCAGTGTCAGAGCCTCCTTCCTTTTTGAGCTGAATATTTTGTTGCGTATATACATGCACAGCATGTTTTGCTTTTCCGTTTACTTATTGTTGGGTGCTTGGATTGCTTCCAAGTTTTGGCTGTTTTAGGTAGTGCCACCATAAACACTGGTGTTCTACTTTGTCTTCTTTTATATGTAGTACTTTTTCTTTATCAAAGTGGAGTGACATTTACCTCTGCAGAGCTGTAGTTTTCAATTTGGGGAGGGCTAGGAAGCAAGTGTTTTTCACTCAAATATGGAACTAATAGGCTCACTTTGACAGTCTTCTGCTAATTGTTAAAGCAAAAGCTGAGCAATACACCACCTGGTTCCTCAACATTAAGCCAAGTCAACAGATCTAAGGGATTCTTATGTTTAGTTTTGTATGTAACCTGCAACAATGGAGACAGAAAAAAAAATGGAGACAGTATGTGACTAGGACATTATTTTTCCTCCAAAAATCCAGGATCATGGCAAAAAGAGTTTTTTTTGGTGCATTAACTGATATTGTGTGAAGGGAGGGCACTATGAATTAATATATAAGTAATATAATAAGTAAAGGCATATAAACCAGCTCCATGTGTGATATGATGTGTGGAGAGACAGGTGAAGTTTTGGAAAGACAGCTGAAAGAAAAGGCAGTGGACAAGGTTCTAAACTCTGCATGACTGCACAAGTTATGTAGTCTTTGTGAGTGCTTAGATCTATGAAATGAAAGGGTTAACACCAATGAACCATAAAATTCTGAAAAAGTGAGCAGAAATTCTCAACTATTTTCATATAAAATCTCTTTTTACAATATATTTTTTATTTTTGATGTCCACATATTCATATTCACAGAGTACAGTGTGCCATTTCAAAAAGTTCCAATGTAAGATTAAGATCAGGATAATTGGCACTCAGACATATAGCATTTCTTCATATTAGGAGGATTTAAAATCCTTGCAACCAATTATTTTGAAACATTCCGTGTTTGTCATCCATAACTTCATACTATGCTACAGAATATTAAAAGTTACTCCTCCTGCACTCCCAACACGCCCCCCACAATACTCTTCCAAGGCTCTGCTAAGCACTATTGTGTCCTCTACTTCTTGGAAACCAATTTTATATCTTTCACCTCTGAGTGAGAACACTCAGTATTTGTGTTTCTGTGGCTGACACATTCCCACCCTTTCTCTACATCCTTGCCAGAATTTGTTACCTTCTACCTTTTCTGTGTTAGCCATCTGAACCAGCACGAGATAATATCTCAGTGTGCTATTGATCTGCATTTCCCTGATGGTGAGCGATTCAGAGCATGTTTTCATATTCTTGTTGGTCATTTGTAGAGCTCTAGTTCACTGGCCTATTTAAAAAATATTAATACTTTTTTAATTTGCCCAAATAAAGTAAAAATAAAGAGATCTACCCCACCATATTTCCAGTGTTGTCTTATACTGTGTTGCTTTGTGAAGCCAACCCATCATTTGCCTGTTTTTTTTTTTATTAAATTGAGTTTTTTTAGAGGAGGCTGTTGAATTTTTGGAGTTCCTTACACATTCTGGAAATCAATTCCTGTCAGATGATTAATTTGCAAATATTTTTCCCATCCCGTAGGTTTTCTCTTCATTCTTGATTTTTCTTTTCCTGAACAAATTTTTTTGGTTTGATATAACCCTATTTCTAATCATTTTATTATCTGTGTTATTGGGATCATATCCAGAAATACCTTTACTTGGACCAGTGTCTTGGAACACATCCCCTACATTTGTATTATAGCATATATATAAGTTTTTGGTCAATTTGAGTGATTTTTTTCTGGGTTTTCTACCCTGTTGCATTGATCAGTGCATGTTTTTATGCTTGTACCATGCTCTTTGAGTCACCTTGGTGGTTAAATCGTTGCCAGTTGGAATGAGGAATGCCCAGCTGCATTGGGTCAGCAGCTCCGGGCATGAAAGACCCCCTTTAAGGAGGGCTGGTACAGGAAAGGTATGAAAGGAGAATGGGAGGGAAGGATTGCAGCTTCAGCTGTTCTCTTGGAGGAGCTCCGGTCTTTCCTTTGCCTTGGGTGTTAACTCCTGGCTTTCTGTGAAGACTTTTTAGCTTCTAGTGCCAACCCTTGGACCTCCTAGCCAGGCCCCTCAGGCTCCTGTTATGGATCCTTTGGCCTCCTGATGAGGACTCTGACAGGACTTTGCCGTGTACTCTAGGCCTTTGGCTGGACCCTTAGGATTGTATGGACAGAGCTTTTTCATTCTTTTACATTTGACTCCATGAGTGGCCATTGTAAGCCATTCTTACAGACTTCTGTGTCCTGCATTAAATGTGACTCAGAGCATGTGCATCCCTTTGAGGAGCCTTGCCCTAGCCCTGCAAGCCCTTGTAAGCACTAATACAGTTACTGTTCCTTCATAATATGTTTTGAAGTCAGTTATTATAATTCTTTTAGTCAGGGTTTCTTCAGCTATTCAGGGCCTTTTTTATATAGTTCCATACAAATTCTAGTAGTTTGTTCTAGTTCTGCAAAAATAGCATTGGTATTTTGATAGGAGTAACATTGAATCTGAAGATAACTTTGTATAGTATGGATATTTTAACAATATTTTAATCCATTTTGTGTATCCTCTACAGTTTCTTTAATCAGTGTTTTGTAATTTTCATTGTAGTGCGCACTTCCTTCCTTGGTTAAATTGATTCTTAGGATATTTTATTGGTACCTATTGTGAGTGGGATTGATGCCTTGATTGGTTTTTTAGCAATTGGGATGCTAAATACTGTATCATACTGGATATTGGAATAAGGATGCTGCTGGTCTGGTAGAATGGGCTTGCAAAAGTTCTCGGCTTTTGAAATAGTGAGAATTCAATTGGTGTTACTTCTTTTTAAAGAGTTAGATAAACTCAGCTATGAAATCATCTGGTCTTGAGCTCTTCTTTGCTGGGAGACTTCTTAGTACTGATTCAATCTCATGACTTGTTATTAACCTGCTCAGGTTTTCTGTCTTCATGTATAGTTTGGGTAGGTTGTGTTTGTCCAGAAAATTGTCCATTTCTTTTTAGGTTTTCCAACTTTTTGGTGTATATATTTTTAGTATTTTCTAATGACCCTCTTCATTACTGTCTCTTTTCATCTATGATTTTATTTATTTGGGTCTTTTTTATTGATTAGCTGAAGGTGAAATTGATAAATTTAATTTATCATTTCAAAAAACAATTTGTTCCATGGATCTTTTCTGTTTTTTTTTTTTTTGGTCTTTTTCATTTCTGCTATAAGTTTTGTTATTTCTTTCTACTAATTTTCAGTTTGAGTTTCTTATTTGTCTAGCTCCTTGTGTTGGGCTATTAGGTTGTTTATTTGAAATCTTTCAAGTTCTTAAAAATGTAGGCATTGATTGCTAAAATAATACCTCATAGTACTTCTTTTCCTGTATCCATCCCATAGACTTTGTTGTATTATTTTCTTTTGTTTGAAGAAATTTTAAAATTTATATTTTGATGTCTTCACTGACCCATTCATGACTTAGTAATGTTTATTTTCCATGCATTGCTATAATTTCTAATTTTTCTCTTGTTCATTTATGGTTCATTTCACAGTGGTGAGGGAGGATACATGTTACAATTTCAATAGCTTTGAATTTTTTAGATTTTTGTAGCCTAACATATGGTCTGTCTTGGAGAATACTGCATGTGCTATTGAGAAATACGTGTGTTTTCCAGTTGTTAGATGAATTGCTTCATAAATACCTTTTTAATTCACTTGGTCTTTAGTTAAACTGCTTGTTTCTTTTTTGACCTCACTGGTGTTTTGTCTGGATTATTGGTCCATCAATGAAAGTAGGATGTTGAAGTACCTATTATTAGACTGTCTCTCCTTTTGATCTAAGTTTTACTTTATATAACATGGTATTCCAGCAGCAAATACATTATTTACAATTGTTGTTTCCTCTTGTTGAACTAAGCACCACCCACTCTTTTTGAAACAAGTTCTCACTATGTTGCCCAGGTTGGCCTCAAACTCCTGGGCTTAAACAACTCTCCTTCCTCAGCAGTGTTTGGCTTGCTCAAGCGCACACAGTTACAACTGGCCTATATCACTGTATAGTGACTGTAGTGATCTATTTTTCTCTTTTGTGCTGTTCTTTGTGTAAAGCCTGTTTTATCTCATACAACTCTAGCTGCTGACTTTGGGCTTCATTGGGAAAGTGTATCTGTTTTCACCACTTCGAGTTCAGTCCTCACTTTCACTTTTCCCTAGTGAAATGCGTTTCTCACAGACAGTGTGCTGTTTGCTCTAGTTAGTTTTTTCAAAATCCTTTTTGTTAGTTTATTTCACTTAATGGGGGACATAACCTGTTTATGCCACGGTTACTGTTGCTTAGTAAAGACACCCTGGTCACTGTCAGCTGCTTTGCCTGTTTTGTGTACGTTCGTGGCTTTCTCTCCCCACCTTCACTTTGTGCTTTGGTGGTTCTCTGTGTCGATAGGGCCGAGTCTCTGTTCTTTGGTGCACACACTTTACTCTCCAGCTTTGCACTTTCTCCAGTTATCACCTTTGCATTTTGCAGTGTGTGGGGATCCCTGAAGCATTTCTTGTACAAACATTCTGGCTGATGAAATCCCTCAATTTTTCTTCTCCTGGAAATTCTTCCTTCCTTTCTTTCTCTGAAAGATAAAGCTTTGCTGGGTATAGTAGTGCTCTTGGTTGGCCTCATTTTTTAAAAAAAATTGGGATTTATAATATATTATCCCATTTTCCTCTGACCTGAAGTTTTCAGCCGAAGTCTTGTGTTCGTAGAGTGGGGATTCCCTTGAAGTGATGTGATGACTTTTGCAGACTGTTTTTAGGATTATCTTAGTGTCTTACAGCTCTTATAGGTTGACTACACCATGCCTCAGAGAAGGTGTCTTCTGTTTATTCTGCTAAGAGTCCTTTGAGCTTCTGGTCCTGAATTGTATATTTTTTTCTAATATTTGGATAATTATTTTAGCAATTGATTATGTTTCTCTGAACTTTACTTTCTTTTCTCCTGGAATTTCCATAATGTGCATGTTTACTCATTTACTACTGTACCATCAAGCCGAAAGGTTTGTTTTGTACTTTTAAGTATTATTTTTATCTGACTATTTCAAGAAATCTGTCTGTAAGGGTGGAACTTCTTTTATCTTTCTGTTCCATTCTATTTGTGAAGCTCAGTGGAGTATTTTGTATTTCATTTAAAGAGTTCTTTAGCTTCAAGATTTCTAATTGGTTTGTTTCTATTTTCTATATTTTTAAAATACATTTGCTATTCATATGATGAATTGTCTTCCTAATTTTATTGAATTATCTGTGTTTAATCCCTTCTCATTTAATGTTCTTAAAAGTCATTCTTTGTTGGGCAATTCACTGATTTCCTTTTTTAGGGCTTCTTGCTACAATATAGTCCTACGCCCTTGGTGGTACCATGTTGCCTTGTCTTGTGCTGCTCCTGTGTCCTTACATTAGTGTTCGTGCTCCTGAAGGTTCAGTTCAACTCTACCAATCTTTTGAGGGCGGTTTCCACGGTAAAGACCTTCTGTTGGCAGTTTGCCCTTGGGTATTGTTTGTATACTCACATTGGCTTTGGTTCCAAGTAGGCATTTTAGTGTCCATGTGGCTTCTGTATCTGCAATTAACATTGGTACTGTCTTTGGGTATCTCAGTGGCCCAGGCTGGAGGGGCTGTGTATTGTACCACCAGCTGGGAAACAGCTTTGTGGAGTTTGGGGTGAGTTTGTTGGCAGCTCTGGGTTCCGTGCATCTGACTTTGGGTATGTGTTGTGCGGGTGTCAGTTTCTGCAGGCTGTGTGAGGGAAGGATGCCCCATGGGTACCATTGCCTCAATTGTCTCATCTGAGAACTTGGCTGCCCAGCTACTTCTTGGAGACATAGGTATCACAGGAGGGTGAGCAGGATTATTTGGTTGCTTCTGTGGGAGCGTTGTCAACCCAAGCTACTCAATAAAGATTGGAGAGAGCTGCTGGCTGCTGCATAGGACTGTCACTTTGCAGGATCTTAGGATAGTTCTATGCAGCATAACACAGGCATGGGGCACAACACAGGCTGTGCTCATTCTCCTAGAAGATCCATCAGTATGCACACCCAACAGTTTTCTAGTGTGGTCCAGGGCCCTTGAGGGTTGCAAATTGTCTGTGGTATGAGTAGGGAATGCTGGGGCCTTCAGTGCCCTTTTCCCACGGACTGAAGCTTCTCTTAGTTCAGGATTGATCTCAAGAGATGGAATGGTAGATGTTGTGTGCTCAGTTTCTCTCTCTGTGAGGTTATTGTGTGCCTGCAACGTCTGGGCTGCGTCCTCCCTGCATACTGGTGCTCTGCTCAGATGCTGCCATGTAGTGGCGTTGCTTTTTCCTTGTTTTGGTTCTTTGTTGTGGAGGAAATCAACCTGGCCATCCCAGTCAGTTATCTCATAATGGACTTTCTGAGACAGAAAAATATGAATAGTTTGTGTTGATGGGTATTGTGAAATTAACATCATCCTATAGCATTCTGTTGCCTAAAGTCTTTGCTGGCTGCCTGTTGCCTTTAGTTCAGTATTTCTCAGCCTTCTTGTTCTTTATTACCTCCAGGTAGAGGTCCTTTTAGGTTTTCCCCAACCACTCCCACGACATTTGTATTCCATAAATATACTGTTTGCTTACATGTGCTGTGGCCCTTTGGAAGCCACACACCATTTTATTGTGTAAGGTCTCACTTTTCTCAGCACCGACAATGGTGCCCCACTGAGAACACAGATTTCAAAACAGGTAGCCCTTGCTGTGGTCTGAGAGGCCCAAGCGCGGCCCCACCCTCCTGTCCTCTCCTTCACTTCCTCCCTTGTGCCCTTGCACTTCCCCGGCTCGTGCTCAGTCCCCTCCAGCTTGCCTGGTCTCCTTTTCTTTTAGTTTCTTCAAGGCATCAAGTTTGTTTCTACTCCAGGGACTTGGCATAATTTTTTCTTTGCCTGGAGGGCTGTTTTCTATTTTTTTAATAAAA
Source organism: Dinomys branickii (assembly GCA_004027595.1). NCBI lineage: Eukaryota > Metazoa > Chordata > Mammalia > Rodentia > Dinomyidae > Dinomys > Dinomys branickii. The sequence continues at coordinate 13,309 of PVLD010015641.1, read as the reverse complement.
ATTTTAAGTTTTTCTTTAGTTTTTGTGTGCTCACTGGTGTGGCCTGCAGCTTAAATATGACTACCCAGGAGCTCCTGCCCCCCCTTCTTCTGCCTCAGTCTGTATTAGATTGTGTCTGTCACCTTGTACAATGCCGTTTCCTTCTAGTACTTGTGACTCGTAAGGGTGCACTTGTTTGTACTTTTATTATATGTCTGTCATCCCCAATATATACTTTGTGAACTTGGGGCCAGGGATGGCCTTACTTTTCTCTCTGTCTATATTACATCTAGTTCAGTGCCTGGAATTGTTGAGAAAAGGAAATAATGAAGTGTTTTTGAGAAAATACTCAGACAAAAACTGCCCTGAGTTGGCATCACTTATAAAGTGAATGCATAGTTAGTCCCAACAGCACCTATGGTTCATATGTTAGTTAAGGAAACATTAGCTGCTGTGTAGAAAAATCTGGAAGTGTCAAATGTTTAAGAGAATACTTTATGTCTCATTTACATAGAGTCCAACTGGCAGGGCTCAAGCGGAGGTCATTCAGGAATTTGGCTGACGGAGGCTCTTCTGTCCTTAACACATGGTGTCCAAGATCACCCTGCCACCTGTGTCTGCATCACAGAGGCAGGAAGAGGATGCTGAGTGTTACTCGGGGGCAGTCCCAAGAAAGGAATACATCACTTCTGCTCACATTCATTTTTTATGCTTCTGAGCAGACTCCAATAGGTTCTCAGTTCCTATTGTACCACCAGAAGAACTGGGTTCCAGGGCTTCCTGCCCCAGTAGGGTGGGCGGTGAAGGTATGTGTGAGCCTTGGGGAGTGTTCAAGCTGACTTCTGACACAGGAAACTTGGAAGATCATACAGACATATGCAAGCATATGGTTGATGTCCGGATGCATACAAACTACTCTCAAGAATGTAGGAGCCCTGGAATACCTGGAGGCTTCAGGGACAGCAACCACTGAAAACAGGAGTTTGTGAGTTCATTTTGGAAGAGATTTTTGCCTGCTTCATCACTTTCAAAATTATAAAGTGAAATGTGGTGGAGTGGGATAAAGGGAGGTGGGTTATTAAAAATGTACTATATGTACCTAACTGAACAAAAAAGTTGTTTCTATGAAACAGTGAATCTTCCCAGATTGTTCTCGTGTAGTTGTGTTCATGCTTTGCCCCGATTAGCATCTTGTTAGCTGAATGTAAGTCCGGGTGGGTTCTGGTTGGACTGCTGTCAGCATTGTCGTTAACAAAATGGGGCCTTTACCAATGAATTATTTCAATTCCCAAATCACCTGATAAGTTCTAGTCTTTTGATGAAGTACAAATAAAAACCAGAGCTCCATCTCTTGGGGCTGTTAATAGAATAGTGTCTGTTTGTTTAAAGAAGAAAAAGACCTATTGCATGTCTGGTTCATAATACAACAAGGCACTTGTAACTGATCTATGAAATCATGATACTGCACTTCTAGCTGGGCTGCAGCTTACCTGGCCATCCTTCAGGTTTGCCATTCTTCCCTACGCCAGGGCATGGGAGCAGAAATATGAGCCTGGCTGTTTCTTTTGTGCAGTTTGTGAGCCTCTTTCTTCGCTCATTTGTTTAGTAGAAAAAAATGATCCAGAGCTCGTTGGATTAGGTGAGTGCTGTCAGCTGTGTTATTTTTACTTTTATTGTTTTGAGGAGCTTTTGAGATTTACCCTTTTCTTTTTTCTTATATCATCTATCTGACTCTATAACTATTGCTTTTGAAAAGTTGGGAGAAAGTCCCAACTTTATAAAGCTTAGAGACAAACTATAAAGTCCAAATAGAAACACACTATGCATTTTAATTTCAAATAAGTTAGTTGCAAATTGTATGATTTTTTTTAAAGAAGCATAAATATTGTCTATATTCTACCTTTTCCAGCTGTCTTTTTTATCCTTTTGCATAAGGTACAGTTTCTGGTCAGCACTGTCCTGCTTTCTGTGGTTCTGATGAAGCTTGAAAGTGTTTGGTGTTTTTAAGAAAGTTGTGGCAGCTGTAAGCAGAACCCCAGAAACAAATTCATGAGGTCACACCTGTCTCATTCCTGATGCCCCAGTAGGATTAGTGAAGAGGTTGATTCTGAAATTCCACTGGGAATCAGAGCTAGACAACAAGGGAACTCCTAAATCCAAGGATCTACAGTTTGGAAAAATCTTTATGACAATGCCGGTTTGCAGCAAGTTGGTGGATAATGTCCTCTGTGTGCTGTGTCCCACTTAGAGCAAGGCCACAATATGGAGGCTGGGTGGACAGTGCTCAGAGGGCCCCTTGCTCTTTGGGGTAATTGAGTTACATTTCTTTGAACCTATCTGTGCATATCCCTGGATGCCCCTGTGTTTGACAGCGTGCCACTTGCTGCTGGATTTTGTTCTAGGTTTTCCCCAAAGTACAGAATTGCTGTTGGAGGAATACTAATTGGGTGGGATTTCATAAGCCTGTCAGGCAACCAGGAGCTCAGCCAGGTCTCCTTCCTTGCAGCTGTGCTCAATTAAGTTCCTAGCTGCCACTGTTAATGAGTCAAAAGCCACATCTGCTGAGAGCGGGAGCAGCACCTCCAGAGCCATCAGCTGCCTTTCCATCAACTGCTCCGAAAGGTCCCAGGCAGTGGTGTAGATAAAGCTAAATATTAGTTAGGCATGTGGTTCTTCGAGGCTGTTTCTGAGAGACATTGAGAAACGACTGAAGGTGACTCTGAGTGGTCAGTTACAGTTTGTATTCAGGCTTTCTGTATCCTGACTGCTTTTGTTTAAAGCCTTAGTGGCAAGTTCATTTTTTTGCTGAAGGTACAGCAGAACTATATCCCAAATTTTAAAGGCTTTTCTGCAGTTTCATGGGTGATTTCTGAAGCTGGGACTTTGGAACAGGTGATTGGAGTCCCTTCCATGAATTTTACTTCATGCATTTTAAAATCTTGTCTGTGTGTTATGTGGGGATAAATGTATCACCTTTAGTGCCTGCTATTTTGGAAAATGTTTTCATTTTAAATATAGTGATCTAAATAATCAACTTATATTTTTCCTTAGTCCTTCAAAATGCTAAATATAAGTAAATTATATATAAAGTCTTGGGAATTTCTCCAGCAATCCATAATCTGAGCGTTTCTTCTCTGGTAATCTGGTGTAAGATCATTTTCCTACATTTCAAGACACATTTCTTCAAGTAGCGTGACTTCCTTTCGTTAGCAGGGGTTTGCAGCGCACATTTCCACCACTTGTGTTTGGGTGGTCCGTGTACGTAGCACGTCTCCATGCTATCTTTCTTTCTCTCCTCTCTCTCTCCTCACTGTCCCCTTTCTTTGCCTCTTGACTTCTTCCCTACTTCCTATTATCTGTCTCTTATTTTACTCTATTTACTTCAGGTTCTTGTATCATAGAGAACATGCAATATTTAAGCTTGTGTGATTATCAGGATTTCATCAGTCCCTTCTGCCAGATCAGTTAAGATGGATGGTGAACCTTTGAGTAAGAACCTTATCCAACTTGTCCACACTGTGGACAGTCCAGGCTGGCACCATGAATGATAAATATGCTGTAGATTGAACCTCATGTGCTCCCTATAGGTTGGCTAAACTACCTCAAATTAAGAAAGACACCCTCTCCCAGCACGGCAGTCCAAAACCAGAAGAAGCCATACCGCCTGGCCGGGGTCTGGTAGGTGACCTGCTACTTGTCGCTTCAAGCTGCTGGTGGCTTCCAGTGTTCCTCAGTCTTCCTTGGCTTGTGCCCACAGTAGTCCAGTCTCTGCCTGTGTCTTTGCATCACCTTCTCCTCTGCACAGGTCACATTTATTCCTCTTGGTGGCATTTAGGACTTACTTGGATAATCTGCTATAGTCATCTCATCTAAAAATCCTTAACTACATGTACAAGGACCCTGTTTTACAAAGGTAGAGTATGACACAGTTTTGGAGTGACCATCAGTCTGTCACACACCTGTATGATTTCTGCATAATATTGTGACTCATTGTCAGCCCCTCATTTAAACGCTCACCCTCAAACATGCTTGCTTCTATTTTTTACTGGATTGTTTGCTTCAAGTCACTTCTGCTTTAATATCCTCTTTTTTAATCCTCTTGTCTTTTAACAACATCAAGTTGCGGCTCTGATATTTATAGTCTACATCATTAATAGTCAATTTCATTTGCTCCGTGGCACACAGACAAAGGCATTCTAGTGATCAGTGAAGCCGCTGGCCCCATCTCACGGAGAGGCAGCTCAGGCGTCCATCTACTCAGACAAAGACATTGCAGTTGCTCTCCACTGCTGTTTCTCTCACCTGAGAGCTGGTTCACCAGCCGTGCTCCTGGCGCCTCCGTCTGTGAGTGAAGGTACAAGTCACTGTGTTTCCGGTGTCACCTACTTGGTTTAAACAACCTGCACCTTTCTTAGATTACTGGAAAAGTGCTATCGAACAAGCCTAAAGTTCTGCTTTCTCTACCTGTGACACCTTCTTGGTATAGACGCGGGCGGTTCTGGTACGCACGCGCCGGGACCTGCGGTTCCTCTGCGCGACATGCTCCAGTGCTCTCCCAGCTGCTCCCACGTGGCCTGGGTTACCCTGGCAATGTGGAGACCTCTCTGGCCTTCTTTCCTGCTGCTGCTCCTTTGCTAACTGCTCTGCAGCTGCCGTGGCTTTCACACTGTTCTTTGGGTATATCAGGAACACTCTTACTGAAGTTAGTATTTAGTGCATTTAGTATTTTACGTTTTAAGCAAAACAACAATGATATCTTATTTACTCTCATTTACTCTCTCCATTTGGGAGCAAACGTGCATGGGAGGATGACTTTTATTGTTAAGCGAATTTCCTTGTTATTTGCTGTAAGTAAAAACGATTTATATTTGAAACAAGCTTATATGTAAGACCCCTGTGCACTATTTCATTGACTTACTATATCTCCCTCGTAATTATATGAAATAGTTGATATCTTCATTTTTCTTATGGCTTTGAGTGTTGTACCTCATTTTAAAAATTTTTGTACCTCATTTTTTGATTATGATTCTTTTGTGTCTACCTATTGGGGTATGCACTATGTTTTCCGGCATCCTTGAGCTCAAAGAAGATTGAAGTTCCCCTAACATCATTAGAAGCTCGCAGATGTCCAGAGGCGTAAGTGATGAGCAGGTCTTCTTTCCTTCAGAAGCTGCAAGAGAGCAACACACAAGCATGGGCAGTATGACCTCAGACAAGCCTTATTACCCCTGCGAGCCTGTGTGCACCATCTGTACAGGGAAGGAGGGCTGAACGGTTGATCTCTGAGGACCTTTCCAGCCATAACAGTCTATGAATTTGAGCAGGGTCCTACTTAGTCTGTAAATGCCTGCTAGATTATATCGTGGTTTCTCCCTTTTCTTACCTGTTCTTTGCCAGCGTTCATGTTAAGTTTTTCCATCCAACAGGAACACCAGAGGCCAGAGGCTGACATTACAGCAGGTACCACCCCTGCTTACTGCCAGATATCTCCCCAACCTGGCCAGTGCTGCATGGATGGGATTTTGCCAGAATTTGCTTTAGTCCCCTTCTACAAATAAACTTTAACGTACTCCCTTGAAGAATGAGAAGCCGCCAGTGGTACTGGCAAAGAGTTTCATAATTGTTTTTTGATGTTTTCCATGTGATTTTGGTCTAAGGGCAGTAGGTTAAGAGTTGGTTGAGGAATTTCCCATGGACGAGGTTCATATCAGTTGGCCATACAGGGTACAGAGCGTGATCTAAGAGCTTGGTTCCAGCCATCTGCTAGCCACAGTAGGTATGTGCTGACTGCTGTGTGAAGCTCCACCCATAACTAGGGTATCTGCCATTACTGTCCTTTACTCAGGGCTGCTGCTGAGGAGATCTTGAGATCACCCTGGGCTACTACACTTACACTTGCAAGCTTGGTCTTGGAAACATTTTCCTGAAATGACATTTCATACAGTGATGAGGGTTTACCATGCAGCTCACTGTAGTGAGCAGAGCTTCGAGCTGGCCTGTTTCTTAGCCTCACAGTAGCTCTTCCAGGACAAAATGAGAAGAGTGACCCAGCCGTTGCTCAGCGGTAAGTAGGGGTTCAACTGCCCTTGTGCTTGGGCCTTTCCACATTCACAGAGTGCTGCCACACACCTCCTCTAGGTTCCAGCAGAGTCAGGCAAAGGGCCTTTAAACTCAAATTTCAATGGGTTGGCCAGGAGTTTAGATCATAATCATAGAACATTGTTTCTAAGGAAAAATATGGATTTCTAGATTTAATACACTTATAAACTTTGGTACTAATAACCTTTGTAGGTGCAGGGGGGCTTGGTGTACTTACTAAGTTGCATTTCTTGATAATTACTCAGGTACCACTTAAAAGGTTAACACAACTAAAAGAAGTTGAACATTGTCCTACTTAGAGTGTTGTCCATGTTATGCTTTCTCATCTCCCTTTTGCTTAAAATAAACAAAGCACTACCCAACCAGCAAAATAACAGAACTAAAATTTAGGAAAGGGAAAAACTTCAACACCCTCTTTCAAAGCACATGGATCATGACAGTGGTTTCCCGTTCATATTGGTTTGCATTATGGAGTACCTGCTTGCTCCTAAGAAGCGCCATGCTGGAAGTAGAGGAGAGGGAAAAGTGGTACGGATGCTTACAAACTCTTCTCCAGTGATATCCTGATGAGTTAAGCATACATGAATCAGAAACAGATGGGGTTTTCCCCTCCAAATACACATGGGCTTAGAAACCAAAGAAAACATGCTTGGAAAAAAATGTTCTTTGTTAAAGTAAAAATATCTGAATTATAATTTAAGATTTTCATAGGTTCCAGCAAGTAGTTTGTGCACTCATCTCTAATTTAGATGGGGTGTGTGCATGAGCTTAGCACTGAAACTATTTCATGGAGCTGCTGTCAGGGAGGCGTAACAGTCCTGGAAAATGACATCAGGCACAAGGGCCTTATGTGCAAACTCGTTTCACATGGGTTCTTGGGTATTGAGTAACATGAGTTTCATGTAACCTGACCCTTGAAAATTTTCATAAGGTTTTACCTCAATCTCTGTGGGTGAAAATGGAAAGACTTTCAAAGTGATACCTCCAGGTGCAGTGCTAGGCATCTTCACTCTGTCCTTCCGCCAAGGATGGGGGTATCATCTCCATGACCTGTGCTTAAGTCATTCTCTTCTGCTGCTTCAGGTGCAGTTCAAATCCATACCGTCCAGTTTGTGCTACCAGATGGAGGTGTTCCTAGCAACTTTGACTTTGGCTTCACTGTGTAGTAGAATATGGCAGGAAGGTGTCAGTAGATGTCAGGAAAACTCCATGGGTGAAGGACAGCTGGGCACTAGGTGATAGTCCTGGTATCTTCCTCCTTCGGTATCCACTCAGCTTACTTTGTCCTGAGATCTTTGAAGAACTGTGGAAATAGGCATTCTGAAGTACATTCAAAAAAACAGTGCAGCTTGATTGTGTCACCTTGACTACCTTGAAAGCTGCCCAGGATGGGTGGGACACACTTCTGGGCACTATCTGAGTGGGTCATGGAGTTGTGACCTTGGGAGCTGTATCTGGGCCTTTGACACTTTCTCTCTGATGCCCTGTGCTCTGCTTCCCAGCTACCCTGCACTAAGCAGCTTACTCCACCCTGTCTTCTGCCATGATATGCCTGCCTTGGAGCCTACTGACCATGTACTGAGTCTCCTAAAACTGCGAGCTAAGTTAAATTTTTCCTCCTTTAAATTCTGGGTGTCAGACCCTGGTCTGCCTTGGTGAAATGAGGGCACACCTTAGGACTTGTGAGAAGTGTATGGACACATACGAAGCACTCCAGGAGCTCGAGGGGCCGACCACAAGTTCTAGGTGTGTGTGTCCACTTTGCCAGAGGGAAGTGCATGGAGGCAGCCTGCTGGATCACTGGATCACTCATCGCAGATCTGAAAGAAGACCCATGCTCTTTCCACTTGGCTGTTTTCTGCCAAATGAGAATCCAGGCACCTTCAATGGCAGTTCGATAAGACATTAGCAAGTCAACCAAACTCTGTTTTATGATGATTTCATAGACTTCCGTATAACTGAGGAAGCTCTCATCCAAAGAGCCTGAGACCAGTCAGTTCTTGAATATGTGAACCAGTCTGACACCACATAATTTTACAAATAGGAAGGGGAAGGGGAAGATTCCATTGTACAATTTCAGACACTGCTTGAACATTATTCAATTGGAAGGAAATTGTCGATGTTTGATGGGGTGAAATGAACAACCCAGCTATATGTCATATTATTGTTCTATTGCATTCAAAAACTTCATTTTCATGGTTTAAATATTTTATGTTTTTTCTTGGAGACTAGGCTCCATCAGTTACCAATATGTGGAAGAAACACAGGCTGAGTGTTGAGATGGAGAATCTATTGCAAAGTGGATGCCATTAGATGTAATGCTACATATTAACAACTACCATCAGGATTAGGTGCGATGACTAATCTTTGTTCTGTGTGAAAAGATGGAGAGTGAAACAGTGCAAATATTCAAGGAAATACAGAACTTGCCCCAGTGCTCTTATTCTAACCTCTAACAGAATAGCATAAATAATCTTGTATGAGAATAAAACAGGGCAATTTTGAAGTCAACAACCAAATTATATTGTGTAATACTGTAACAAAATAAATTTCATGTTAGCGAAAAATAAGTAAATCAATCCTGGGTGCCAGGCATCATGTCCCAGGAAAGGGAAAGCTGGCTGATATACTTACAGAGCTGTCAACTTTGAGCACATCTATAGTGCATCTGCTGAATTTCCTTTGCTTTCTCCTGATATTTTGGATGGAGTCTACTGCTACCATCTAAGCTAGATGTAGAGAAAGCCCTGCCTCCCTGCCTCTCTGCCTTTCTGCTGGTCTCTGTCTCTCTCTTCTTTAAAATCGTTAAGTAGCTTCTCGAACTACTCTTTCTGTTGGGAGAAAATTATCCACCTTACGTAGATAATCTCTCCACCCTACGTAGATAATCTCTCCACCCTGAATTTGCGTCAAATCCTTCCCATTTCTTTCTCTCAAACATCCATTGGTTCCCGTTTTTAGTTTCTCATGTCTTATAGTCTACTTCCTCACATTTTCAATCTCTGAAAAATTTGGCATCTATGAAAAATTTTTATCTTATTTCCTCATCTGCTTCTTTCCTTTGTGGAACTATTATCTCACTTAGTGTAAATGTGGTATTACTGAGCCCTGCAAAACTTCTCATCAAGAGATGCTTTGTTCCTTAACTCTAGTAACTTCTACCAGTGGTCACTGTCTGGTTTCTAGCTAGTTTATTTGGTTCTAACTGGACTGTCCTCCTTTCTTACCCATGGATCATATTCTATGCCAAATTTACTGTCTAGAATGCTAACTTTAAGGAACCTCATCAGTGTCTTCATCTCATTCAAAATCTAATGCATACTTAGTTAACAATTATATGACTGTTGATGTATAAAATTCAACCTCAAAGGAGGCTTTAGCTCATCTAATGTTCATAATGATCATAACAAATCTTGCTGGGATTTTCGGTTCAGCTATCCATTGATCTTCTGCATCATTTATGCATGCAGTTACTCACTTGAGGACATATTTTGAACCCATACCATAGTTCTATACTATACTAAGCACTGGCAAAACAACAATACACACCCCATGCCTTTGGAAAATTCATAGTCTGAGGAAGATAGCCATGTCTATAGTATGTACTAGGAAAATATATCTACGGTGCTGAATGTTTTATCACAGGCCTGTGGGCATAGGGAGGAGAGCATGACGTCAGCTTAAGGGGGTGAGGGCAAAACCGAGAAAGTGACATCGTGCTTAAGTCTTCTGGGCTTAGGGAAATAGAAAGAACTTGTGTATGGGCAAAGAACAACGTTTAAGAGGCATGGAAGCGTGAAAGGGGTGTGCTGAGGGAAGATGGCAGATGTGTTTAGCATGTACAGTGTGGGGGCCACAACGGCTTATGGCAGGAGGCAGCAAGTCAGACCAGACTGTGAAAACTATTTGAACTTGGTAAGGTATTTGTATCTGTCTGTCTGTCTGTCTGTCTCTCTCTCATGGCATAATAAGATGATATAATTTGTTTTGTGCAGAATGGATTTGAATGAACTATTTCAATTGGAAAGATGAGTTTGGAGACCTGAATGAGTGATACGAGGAGTTAAAGCAGCTTGGACCAGTGGAGATGGAAAAAGGTTTCCTTTTGTGACAGAATTTTGCAGCAGGTTGAACTCAGAGGACAAATAGAGCAATCGATGACTCTTAAGAGACACAGCCTGTGTGAATAGTAAGACAGCTTATTGAGTTATGCAGAAAAGTCAGTTGGAGGCAGATTGTTTACCTGGGGATGGGAGTTGGCTGGGAGACATCCAAGCCACGTTGCCTGGCCGGCAGTTGGAAATACAAGATGAGAGTATGCATTAGAAGCAGCACCTCTCATTCCTGGACTTCTATGGCCTGAACATGATGCATTTTTAGATACCTTTAAAGAAAGCACTTAAGGACAAATACTGCTTATTTCCATGGCACTTTTCTCTCAGCCATTTTCACATTTTCTTGACAAAATGTTTCATAAACATCTCTGCTGTGACTACGTGTTTTGATGCTGAAGCTCTGTTTATAAACATTGTGCTCTTGTGCCTCAACTTGAGATCTTTTGGGGATAGAAAATCTTCATTTCTTTATGCCCCTTTGGAGCGGTAGTTCTTGGCCTAACTATGCCTTTTCTGTATCATAAAAGTGAGAAGCCATGTATGTTTCTTTTGGTTTAGATGCTTCCAGCAGGTGATTTCTATGGTTTCTGGGACTGTTCTTATGTTGTTGGGCTGAATTGAAATTTCTGAACCTGTTATTTTCAAGTTGTAGTTATAAAAATACATGATTACTCAGTGCAAACCAAAGCAACCAGTGTTATAGTTGACCTATGTTACTTAAAAAGATTTTCAGCATTAATCTAGTTTTTGAATGCTTGTAGCTTATACCACATTTTATATAGTAGGGAATTTATAAATTCTATCAGTTTATACAGTCTCTAAAATTTATCATGCAAGTGGGGAAACTGTCCTATGTGGTATTCTCAAATGTATGTCAGGCTTCATTGTTCAAAGAGCCTTGTATATAGAGTCAGGAGTAATATTAAATACTCAATACTTAGTACAATAATGTGGCTGAGTGTGTGCATTAAGAATATATTGCCATGTGAGGCTGTTGTCATAAACTACTATAGGGTGATTGGCTATGAACAACAGAAACTCAGTTTTTACAGTTGTCAGGGAGGCTGGAAAGTCAGGGAGCTGTGTCATAAAAGCTTCTCACTTTTATGATAGAGAAAAGGCATGGTCAGACCAAGAACCACCACTCCAAAGTGGCATAAAGAAATGAAGCTTTTCTATCCCCCAAAGACCTCAAGACCATCCTTTAAGACTGGATGTGTAGAGAGGGCCTGGCTGCTGCCTCGTAGCAGGATGGTTGTTGTCTCTCTGTGCTCTCACATGACAGAGGGGGCGAGGAAGTTTCCTAGGATCCCTGCTATAAGGGCTTGAACTACCTACCAGAGACTCTACATCCTTCCACAGTCACAGTGAAGGCTAGGATGTCAGCATGTGGATTGTGAAAGAATACAAATATTGTCTATAGCAATTGCCTTATAAATATTAGATGATTCTTACCCCTCCCCTACATATGAGGTACAAAACAGGAAGAGTCATAGAGACATAGAGAAGAACGTAGACTTCCAAGGGCTGAGGAAGTGGAGCGATATTGTTTGATGGGTGCTAATTTTCTGTTTGTGATGATGAAAAGTTTTGGAAATGTGGAGATGTAATGCTGGTGTGATGTGAATGCACTTCATGCCACTGAATTGTATACTAATGCAGAGCCTTGTATTATCTAAAGTGTAAGTGGACATCACTAAATTTCCCCCTGCTTAAATTATTTGTCAAATCATTTAAATTATTTCTGTTGTTTTCTGATACTTAGACATTTTTTAGTGTGATTTTGTCTCTCTTAACTCAGGAAACTGCCTTAAACTCTTCCAAGTTCTCCCACTAAATTGATGGTTAGATAGGACTCTGGTTCTGGTGTTTTGTTACAAGGAAGACTATTGGGTGACCTCACTGGGAGGCCACATGGCCCAGGAGGGATCCGTAGTTTGCCAACCAAAACATCATGACCTGTGTATCTGCCATAACCCCTCCTGGGGCCCACAGAACACATGTGCTCTTGTGTTCCACCATCCGGTTAGTTTTGGCAGCCAGTAGAAGCTGCTCAAGTCTTAGAAGCACTCTGAGACCCTATACCTGCTTCTGTGACTTCCACTGGATGACATAATAAATTCAGGTCTCAATACTTTTAAGATTTCTCTTTACCAACTGCTATCCAAGTATTTCGGTAATTTAACCAGTAGAATATGCCATCTGAATGTCAATACTGGTTATGTATGGCAACACACTTTATATAAGAGAGTTTATATTGATAATATTCATTAATAATAGATGGTAATGACTTACTCCTTAGAGTTCACATGTTACACCTAGGTGTGACTTGGATTGCATGTTGAAATCATGTATTTGGGTAGTTTAGATGTATTGCTATTGATTTTGAGCTGGGGGAAAAACTGTTCTTACTTCATCATAGGTTATTGATGAATAATTTTAAATCTCCCCAAGTAATCCTTCCTGAAATTGATGGTGGTAAGAACAATGCCCTGGTGCGTGTTTATTTTGTTGTTTTATGTAGCCAAAGAGACACCTACTTCATCTCTTCTGCAGGAGCATAAATAGCTTATGAGTTACAACTTTGATCCATTTTAGAAAAGACTGTGAAAGTTCCCAAATCAGGCCTAGAATCCTTCATTGTGACCCTACAAAGGTGGAGACTCACTGTATTATTTTACACTAGGCATTTTTAGCATCTGCTAGAATAATCTCACAGCATATGGATAGAAGAACATAGAAAATGGAACAACGCCAGATCTCTCATCAGCTACTTACTTACGAACGATGTTCTGTGGGTGAACTTTGTCATGAACTGTTCTTTTTAAAATCAGGTGTGTTATTAGGCTTTGAGAATTAATTACTGCTAAGGTAAGCATAAAATTTGATGTTCAAATAGATGAACTTTTGCAAGTGAAAATAGTAAAAAATTGAAATTATAGGACTGGGAATGTACTTCAGTGATGGAGCAGTTGGCTAATATGTTCCAGGCTCTGGGTTTGATCTTCAGCACTGAAGAAAAAGTAAAAAATATAGATGTGGCCTGAAAAACTTAACCAATAAATTGGTTTTATTACACTGATTGATAAAGAGTTCTCTTTAAAAATGACTTTCTA
>PVLD010015640.1:0-47850 GCA_004027595.1 Dinomys branickii | reverse complement strand
AATTGTTTTCCAACCTTTAACTTTCAACCTATGGATTTCTTTTTGAGTAAAATGTGTTTCCTGTATACAGCATATCGTTGGATTGTGTTCCTTAATCCAGTCTTCCAATCTTTTCCTTTTGACTTTTGAGTTGAGGCCATTTACATTAATGGTTATCATGGTTATATGTTGGCTTATTCTAGTCATGTTATTTACTTGATGTTTTTCTTCGTTTCTTGACTGTTTACTTGCTTGTTCTGTTTAGGGAGTTATTTTTAATGTTGTTCTTGGAATTGTGGTCTCTTTTTTCTCTGTCTAGAATATCTTTTAGTGCTGTTTGCAATGCTGGTTTGGCCCTCATCAAGTTCTTCAGTTGTTCTTTGTCGTGGAAATATTTTATTTCTCCATTGAATTTGAGGGATAATTTTGCAGGATACATCAGTCTGGGTTGGAAGTTGTTTTGTCTCAGAATCTGTAATATCTCGCTCCAAGCTCTTCTTGATTTCATGGTTTCCATTGAGAAGTCTGCTGTGATTCTGATGGGGTTTCCTTTATAGGTGATCTGTTTCATTTCTGTAGCAGCTTTTAATATTGTGTTCTTTTGCTGGATATCTGGGATCTTGACTATTATATACCTGTGTGTGTTTTTCTTTGGGTTATGTATCATTGGTGTTGTATATGCCTCCATTAACTGAACTTCAGTATCTTTTACCTTGTTTGGGAAATTTTCTGCCATTATTTCAGCAAATATTCTTTTTATATCGTTTGTGAGGTCTCCTGCTGTTTCACACACTCCTATAACTTGAATATTGTTATGTTTTGCCTCATCTTGGAGCTGTTGGATTGACTTTTCTTGTTTCTTTGATGATATCATGAGATTCTTCTTTTCACGCTGATAAGCTGCCATGCTGTCTTCAAGTTCTGAAATTCTATCTTCGGTTTCATTTAAGCGGTTTTGCATGCTTTCAGTGTAAGTTTTCAAATCCTGGCATTCTCTTTGGACCTGTTTCATTCTTTGTAATTCATTCCTAAATTGCTCTTGTCTCGTTTCCATTTGTTTCCTATTTTCTTCTAGTCTTTTGTCTATTTCTTCTCTATGTGTATGGAACATTTCTTCCATCATTGTTTTCAGCTCGTTTTTTGTCTGAGAGATCATTGTAGGTATGTGGCTTATTTCTGCTCTAAGCTCTTTTATGGCCTGTTGGAGTTGTTTCATTTTGAATGCAATTGTTTCATAACTTGCAGGTATGTGGCTTCCTGGTTCTCCTGTATCCTCACATTCAAAACTTCTTCTGGGTGGGGTTGAGTTTTGAGACTGCATTTTGTTCCTCTGTGTCCCCATTTTTGTGTATCAGATTCAAAATGTGGAGCTATAAATTCCCCAGGCAGTTCAGCAGGCAAAGGTCTGCTGGAGAGGGTGCTGCAATGATTCCTTCTCTTTGGGAGAATGTCCCTTAAGCTGTCTGCTGAGATTTCCGGTTCTACTCCCTACCCCGAGACCTGGCTGGGGTGCATAAACTGCTCGCTGCCCCAGGGACCTTGCATACAGGCCACTCAGGTGTTCCTCCCTGGGTGGAGCTCCTTTCCTCCTCACAAATCCCGTCAGGGCGCCTAGCCAGCTCTTCCGACCTGGGGATCCTGCAGTTAGTAAAGCTGCTTGGATGTCCCTCGCTGGGCGGAGCTTCTTCCCAACTCAGAAAAAACCGGTCAGGGCACCCAATCAACTCACCCTGGGATCGTGCAGACAGGAATGCCGTTCAGATGTATCTCCCTGGATCGAGGTTCTTCCCAACTCAGAAATCCTGCTGCGGTGTTCACTAGGCTCTCCAGTTCAGAGATCCGTGCTGGCAGGAGATCCTGGCACTCCCTAGTGCTTTTCTGCCTCCTCGACTTTCTTCCAGGAGCCGCCGACTGCAGCTGCCACAGTTTGCATGGCACCGGCTGCGGGGGCAGGGCTCTGAGCGGGATCCCGGACTGCTGCCCAGATTGGCGCAATCTGCCCCAGGAGCGCGTTCTCTGAGTTTACTCTACTCCACTACCTCCAGCAAATCCTGGTTACAGCCGCCTCCAAGCCGATCGGGTTGAGGAGCTGGGAGGGTCTGTCCCGCCGCAGTCACTCTCTCGGCTGTACGCGGATTGAGCCGAGCTGCGGCCCAAGCGCAGCACCAATCCCTCGGGCGCCCAGCTGTCAGGATCCGCCCACTTCTCGCTGCGCAGCTTATCCAGCCGGCCCTTTAATGCTCAGGCTGCATTAAATATAGGTTGAATATAAAAAAGGTAGAACAAGACTATAAAAGATTACATAGGTGATATTTCATATTTCTTTATGTGTACTTTCCCTTTCTTCTCACAGTAGTTAAACTAAAATCTGTCAGCATCATATATAAAACAAATATAAAGTGACCAACGGTGGACAGAGGAAGCAGATAGCTTGGGCTCTCAGCATGCAGAGAATGTCAGGGTGAGTGACTTTCCTGGTGTTTCTTTTTGCCTTCTATATGCCAAATGTGGGTCTAATGAAACTGACAAATTTCATATGTTGATCAGCCTGGTAAATTAGAAAGCTACTTCAAAAGTCAGATCTCTTTATTAACGTGATCTGGAAAGAAATATTCTGCTTCTATCAAGAGCTTTATACAATTATTCTGATCCAGGCAAACATCACAGAGGAGACAGCGGCCCTCCTGACCTGCAGCAGTGTATGTTGAATGAAATGCTCACATATTCTGTGCTTGTATCCATGTCGCCTTTACCCACATCCAGGCAGGGCCAGGGCTGCCAGTTGTGCAATCAATGGAGACCAATAGGGAATCCTGGACCTGGTCCCTATCTGGCAGTGACAGAGCCCTTCCCCTCCCTGCCCCTATGTTGTCAGTGGAGACTGTAGGGAAACATTACCAAGACTCCAACTCACCACTTCAGGATGTGCTGGGGAGAGTTTGGAGGGGGGTATGAACCCGACCAGCAGCAATTCCTTTACTAAGCCCACACTGGGGTTGATGCTTCCAGCATACAAAGCTTTGGGGAAACAAATAGTATCCAAACCACAGCAGTCATCTTGGTAGGACTGGTTGTAACATTAAAAAAATATATAACTAAATTAGAAGTTTCTAAATGCTTTTTTACATAAATATTTACCGGGGATGACAATGGTGCATTGTGTGCATTTTCTTTTGTTTTACCTTTCCACTTGAATTTTAATATCTTTGCTTCAGGGCATCATGTTGTTTATATAATGCAATTTTTATGGAAACTATGAGCAGTTAATAAAACTTAGTATTGACTCTAACAAGCATGCATCGGTCTGTTGCACAGGCATGGATGGAGCCCTGTCACGCACTGATGTGCTGCACCACGGGACCTTGTGATATACCCATGTGCCCATCATGGCACAGATCCCTGGTCTTGTGTGCTTTACTTTAAAGGATGTGGCTCTGGGAAGGTGATTTTTCATCATTCTTCCATCACAGCAGTTCTCACGCGTTGTGTTTTGTGTCTGATAGGCAGTTTGGTTTAGTAGCAATGCTATAGACTTTGGGGTAATTACTTAACTTTTCTAAGCATGGGTTTTTAATATGCAACTTAAGCATCACAAAATTCTTTCAGACGAATTGTTGTGAGACTTTAGCTTAAGGTCTGATCCTTTATCTTTTCTGTATCCTTTCCTGTTTTCCTTTTTATTAACCATTCTTTCTTCTTTTCCTTCCTTTTATAAATATTTATTAAGTTTTGATTTGTTTGTGTTGGACAGTGTTTCATGTCTGCTATCAGAACCAGACAAGCAAGATCTGTGACCTCAGGGCATTTACTATGCTGGGATGCGGCTAGTATAGTACTGGAACCACATTAACTTTTTCTAGAAGTGCACCACTCCTGATGTATCTGCTCCACCGGCACTCGATATTTAACTGTCAAGCATTATCAATAGATGAATAAACACAGGAAAGTTATGCCCTGAACCGTACTTACTAAAGGTGTACTTGGAGGCCTAGGATGTGAGGGAGTTTGTCATTTGTAACTACAAACTCATTGTTTAACTTTGTAAACATGTGTATGCCTCTCTACTTAAAATGTGATTAATACAGTAAAACATAAGTGATAAACCAAAAGCTGAACACATTTTATCAGCCTAAATCTTTTCTCCTCATCCTCCTTCCTTCTCTGGTTTTCTCTGCAACACCATGTACATTTATATTGAGAGGAGGTAGCCCTCTGTCCAGTGACTCTGTGGACCCACGTTCCTGTGCCCTTCAGGACACGGTGAGACTCCTCCAGTTCTATCCAGGAGAGCTTGGGTGCTGAGAGAGGTGTCTCTTTCCTAGCCCTGGACCTGCAAACCTAATCTCAGGGGAGCCCTTAGGTCTTTGTCTCCTTCCGCCAGCTCCCCTGTACTGCGTTTCCATCCAGCATTTACAGTATCTGGCCCAGAATGCATTGAACTATGGTGTTGGCCTAGGACACCCTGTATCCAACAGAGCTCAGCAGCCTGAGGGGGAGGGGAGCTCCCTCCGGGCTACATGAAAACTCTGAAGACCTGGACTGTGCCTCTGGGAGTGCCTGGATGGGACAGAGCCTGGCGGTCCTCAGGGGAGACCCCGGGGACTCAACCGGGCCTCTGGGCATGCTGCATTGAGGTGGAGTCTGGCAGTTCACAGGAGTAACAGTGGAACTCACCAGACCCCTGATGGCCTTGAGGGCTTGTCAATGGGGGCTTGACCATAGTGAACCTGGTTCCCTGCTAATCTACCGTCTTTGAGGATGGGTGCTTTTCCACTTCCTGCCATAGCAATCTGTGTGCACCCATGTTTGTTACAGCATAATTAGAAACAGCCATGTCTCTTCCCAATGTGAGAGCCCGAGGGAGTAAGCAAACCACAAAAGAAATAGTTACTATTGGAGGGAAGATGACTGACTGGGTGGGAGAACAACAGAGATGAGGGTGGAGAAAACTGATTAATTGAACAAGCCATCATCTGTATAACTGAGCAACAAACATGAAGATAACATTATGTAATACAGCATCCAGTGCTACTTCCCTACTATCTTCTCTATAATTTTGTATTTGCTTTATTGTTTTTGTGTTATTCTGGTTTATATATCTCCATTTTTTTGTCTTTAAAAATGTCAATGCCTTTGCTTTTGATAGGATTTCCTTTTTCATGTTAACATCTTTTGAGCGTTAGTAATTTTCTTCTATTTTGTTCGTGTCTGTTTAAGATAGTGTCTCTGTTGCTGTCAGTTCTCTGTGTACACACACACACACACACACACACACACACACACACACATATTTACTTTTTATCTGTTTCTCTTACCTACTGCATAATGCCCATAATGCCTTGGGCTGCCTAAAACTAGCCTCTTTCTCCCTCACCTGTGTGTACCTAAAGAAAAGAAACAAAGAATAGTGGAAGAAAATGAAAGCAAAGCTTTTTGTAAATAAGGAGAGGAAGAGGAGTTGAAGGGAGGAGCGGTTTGAGGAAAAAAGAAGAATCAAGAAATACAATGCACAGGTACAAACTTCCTCTAGTGAATGTGATCATTGTGTATATCTAAAACGTATCAATAGAGTTAATAATGAAAACATTTCTCATGAGGTCACTGCGGAGTCTGGGGAGAAAGAGGCATTGAAAGAGGTACTGCAGCTCGCTCCTCTCAGGCTGAGGACAGGCTATTTACTTCACTTGGGTTCATTTTCCGCCTTTCACTGTCCGAGGGATAAACGGGGAATGAGGAATTCCGGTGATGAAGTAACTGAGAGGAAATGAATAAAATCACTGCCTCTGCTTCTTTTCCGAGTCTCAAACCCGAGAGGTAGTTCAGTGTGCGTGTCACAGAGACCCCGGCCAAGCGACCTGGCGTCGGGGACCGCAGGAGGGTTGGCAAACGCGAAAGAAAGCAGAGTTCTATAGCAGGCTTGCTCCACAGTGGGTATGCGGTACTCTGGTGGTCAGCAAATTGGCGAAAGATTTGCAATCCTGAACAAATATCTTTATGTTTTCAAAATGGATAAAAGTTTTCTTATTATATCTACTTCTTGATAAATCTCATTTCATTCCAAGAATTCATATTCTAGTAAGCAAATTTTACAATAAGTGGTCTTGCTTTGGTCAGCCGACATTTATTAAATAGTCAAAGGGTTTAAGGGTAAGACGTTTTCTCTCTCTTCATTGTGGAACGTCTTAAATAATCCTTTGTGGTTTGTGATACTAACAGAGAGAAGAAAAGCTATCAATCTCAAGTCCCTATGGACAGCTCTAATGTCCTAAGGGCTTCCTGCCGGGCCCTGCCTCCTAATAGTGCTATCCTGAGAATCTATTTTTCTTTGACTGTTAAGAAGCACTTTGTATTCTTTATTTAATCCATTAGGAAAGGTCTTCATGGGGGAATCCAAAAGGGCAACTAAACCTGTCCTTTGCCTTAAGTTCTGAGAAGCACAGATCCATTTCCTGGAGTGGAAGTAGGGAAAGCAGAATGGCACGTAGAGGTAGGAAGGAAGGCAAACCTAATTGCTTGGCTCGAGTTGTTAATCTTACAAACAAGAAAAATAATTTTTGCTATTTAGCGATCCTCTACAAAATAAAATATTTTAAATAATTACCTCTTAAAGTGAAAATTTGTTATAAACAATCTGTCAATATTTTATGATGAAATAGGTGAGAGACCCATTAGTAAAACTGTGAGCATATGGTACAGGCAGTTACTTTGCATCTAGAAGGAAGAGTCTGTTAAGCAGACACCTTGTTCCTTAGCCTGATAGTTACCTGAGATGCCACTGACACAAATGTTTTATAAAGAACATATGCAAAAAAAGATGACTTTCAGTAATGTTTATAAGGGGTCACATGGGTGTGTTCAGAAAAAAATGCATGGTTAAAAAATTGAATTTGAAAGTATTAAAACTGATGCCGACTCCATTCAATCATCACATCGCTGGCCATTAAATAAATAATGTAGGAACAGCTCCTGTTAGCAAAGAGGGATTCTGCTGAAATCACTGTATGAGTAGCAGTGCCTCTATCATCAACTTCGGAAACATCCCCACAGACTCCGCGTCTTCCTTTGCTCTTCACTTTTTTGCGTATCACCTCTTGCGCTAACATCTTAACCTTTATTTGCTTTTGCCACAGCTTTGATCACTTACTTGATTGCATTTATTGTATTAGTTTCAGACTTTCAAGGAGGGTCATACCACGTTAGAGATGGAAATGGACTCATGGGTCTTTCTTCTCATATTTTTCTAATTTTAATGTAAGGCTTAAGAGTTAAGCAATTTCAGTAGTTGGTCTAAAATACATAATTTATCAATACTTCAGTTCAAGAAGCCATTTAACTGTGCACAGAAGATCTTTTTCGTAAATAATATTTTTAGGCTACAAAAGGTGGAACATTTTATTTAAAATCCACATATATGTATGCATACACACTGAACCATAATTTTAACTCTTTTTTCAATTTTATTTGGAATCATAAATGAGATAACTAGTTATAAGTTTAAAACTGTTACCATTTTCTGCTAATCCTATAAAACGCTTATGTTTGATTGAACATTTGAGCAAAGGAATTTAAATTGAATGTCAAATAAAATAGTCGAATGTGTGTCTACCTTGGCTTCACATTGCCAAATTGCCATTGCCATATCTTTGTATGCTGTATGTTTTTGTCTATCATCAAAAAAAGTGTTTTAAAAACAGCTTAAGGCTACATTTCTGAACCTTGCCAGTAAGAAGTTATCATTACCTTCACGATTTCTCTTGATGGAACAATGGTGATATGCTGGTGCATGGATGGATATTGAGTCCTAAGGGGAACTGACGCAGCTTTGCCATGTGAGGTGCTCCCTGGGCAATCAACAGAGCTGCATTACCGAATACTGTGAGCTAGTTGTGTTCCCCAAAGAATCCATGTTGATATTCTAAAATTCAGCTAGTAATGTGATTTTATGTGGAAATTAGGTCGATACAGATATATTAAAATATGGTCAGATGGATTGTCCTTGAATGAAAATGGCCCTCTGAAGGTACAGAGCCATAAACAGAAGGCTCTGAGATGAAGAGCTGGAGCAACACCAGCACAAGCCCAGGAACGGCAGAGATGTGGGAGCTACTGGAAATTCCGAGAGCTAGTTCTCCTTCCCCGGAGCCTTGAGAGAAGGTGTTCCCTGGGACACCGTGATGACTCTCAGAGCTTCTATGAGGCAATGAATGTCTGGTGGTATGAGCAACCTTGTTTGTGGTATTAGAAAAGGAATAAATCCAGTAATACTGAAAAAGTGCATTAAACATGTGATCAAAGGTTCCTAA
Organism: Dinomys branickii; assembly: GCA_004027595.1. NCBI lineage: Eukaryota > Metazoa > Chordata > Mammalia > Rodentia > Dinomyidae > Dinomys > Dinomys branickii. The sequence goes on along the minus strand of PVLD010015640.1, from coordinate 39,568 downwards.
TCAGCCTCACCTATCTTAACTATCCCTTTCATAACACAATTATGTAAATATAATACTAGGTCAGAAGTCCCCCTTTTGGCCTTACCTGACCTTTAATTTTCACCATCAAAGTCACTCCTGTGGGATGGACAGAACTGACAAGTTCAATCTGCAGAGAACCAATATTAAAATGTGCATTAAAGAAAAGAGGAATGGAAATAGTTTTGTGCAAGTTAGGGTAAAGTGTAAGTACTTTTTTGTGTTTTGATGTTACTTTGGTACTTATCACTTACTAGAGTATCTGAAATGCACTGAATACAACAAATGCACTTTCTTTTTAAATTTTTTATCATCAGTATATGTTTGTGACACACAATACTCACATTAGTTTTAGGGAACTGGAACATATCCATAAACACCTGAATCACTTTTATCGCCCCTCCCACTCACCCTGTCCACCACTCCGCTCCCCCTGCCCAAGGCCCTTTCCATCTTCACAATGTCCTCCTCCCTATTTCCCACAGTCAAAATAACTATTCTTTGAATAATACCCAAAGTTATGGTTCAGTATGAGTAAGGGAAAAGACATTCCCCATTTCCATTCTCAAGATTCCTGTAGTTTACAAAACACATCCCTGGAGCAGTGGTCCTCAACTTCCAATGAGGCTGTACTGGAAATTCAGCTGTATTCCAATTCAGAATTTTTATTCACTTACATTTTTAATTGATCAATAAAACATATTTGCAGCAGACAACAGGTTTTGAAATATATATACATTGCAAAATGGCCAGGTTGAGCTAATTGCCCTGTGAATCATCTCATTATTTTTATGGCAAGAATACTTAAAACTTACTCTTAGCAATTTTCAAAAATACAGTACATGGTAGAAGACAATATAATACAATACAATATACTATCTTGAACTACAGTCACTATATTTCACCGTACATCTCCCGGATGATATTTGCATCCTTTTACCACTGTCTCCCCAAGCTCACCTCCTCTTTCAGCACCTGGTAACCACCAATCTACTCTCTGCTTCTCAGAGAACAGTTGCTCAAATTGCACATATAAGTGAGATTATGTGATATTTCACTTAGCATAAATGTCCTCAAGTTTCACCCATGCAGTCTCAAATGACAAGATTTCCTTATTTTTAAGGCTGAATAGTATTCCATTTTGTATATACCATTTTCATCATTCATACATTGATTAACACATAAGTTGTTCTCATGTCTTGGCTGTTGTGAATAATGCTACAGTGTACAGGGAAATTCAGATATGTTTTGACATTCTGACTGTATTAGGATATATAAGCTAGTACCACATAATAGGAGTACCATATATTTGGGATCATGCAATACTCCTATTTTAAGTGTTTTAGGGAACATTCACACTTTTCAGTAATGGCTGTGCTGTTTTACATTTCCATCAAGTGTTCAAGAATTCCCTTTACCGCATCCTAGTCGATACTTGTTATCTTTCATCCTTTTGATAATAGCCACTCTATCAGGTGTGAGATGGTGTCTCATTACAGACCCAATTTACATTTCTTTTACGATTTTTCATATATACTTTTATTAATTGTATATCTATTTTTGATAAGTGCTTAATAAATTCCTTTAAAAAATTTCAAACTACTGGTGAGTTTTATATATATATATATATATATATATATATATATATATTTATGTTAATACTTTATCAGATATATTTTGCAAGTATTATCTACCATCATAGGTGATACCTTCACTTTGCTGATTATTTGTTTTGTTATGCAGAAGCTTTTCAGTTTGATTGAATCCCCGTTTATTTTGACTTTTACCACCTGAGTTTATGGTATCATCCAAAATATTATAGTACTGTCTCCCAAAGTTTTCTAGTAATGTACAGTTTCAGATATTTTGTTTAGGTCTTTAATCAATTTGAGTTGAATTTTGTATCGAGTGTGAGATAAGAGTCTACTTTCATTGTTGTGTATTTTGTTAGCTACTTTTTACAATGCCATTTACTGAGGGTATTACCTTTTCCTTGTTATGCCTTTCTTGGAACCACTTTCAAAACCTAGCTGACCAAATGTGTGAGATTGATTTCTATCTATTTTTTCTTTTGTTCCATATATCTCTTTCTCTGCCAGTACCAAGCAGTTTTGGTGCCTATAGTTTTACAACATATTTTGAAATCAAGAAGTGTGATGAGTTTAACTTTGTTCCTTTTACTCCATAGTTTGTTCAGGGTCTTTTGTGGTTCTCTATTAATTTTAGAATTCTTTTATTTCTGTAAAAATTGCCATTGGCATTTTGATTGGGATTGTATTAGATCTGTAGATTCTTTTGGGTAATGTAGACATTTTAACAGACTAATTCTTCCAAGAAGAATAATTTCCAGGGCCAGGTATATAGCTCAGAAGGAGAAGCACCTGCCTAGCAAGCACAAGGTCCTCAGTTTGATTCCCAGTACCAAAAAAAAATTTCCAGTACACAGGTCTTTCTTTTCCTTTGTTAAATTTATCCCTGAATATTATATTGATATTATTTTTGTAGTTACCATAAATGAGATGCTCTGATTGATTTTTCTTTTGGTTAGCTCATTGTTGGTGGGTAGAAATGTGACTTATTTTTGTGAGATTATTTTATAGATTTTATATTCTGTTACTTTATTAAATTTTCTGATTAGTTCCAAAAAATTTTTGTCCACTGGTTTAAGATTCTGTGTATAAGATGATATTTCTGTAAGCAAGGACAGTTTATATGTTTCTGCTCCAATCTGAATGCATTTGCTTATTTCTCTTGCCTATTTGTTCTAGGAGATGTAATGGGTGGTGACTTTTACCACAACATTTTAAGATAGACAAGCCTCAAAATGTGTCTTGAGAAATATCCTGGAGGAGTTGTAAAGGGTTAACTTTGCAGTTCTGACTTTGTCCTGGAATTCTTCTTCTTGCCTGAATTGTTAAAGTATATATATCATTATGGCCAGAGCCTGACCTGGTCACATGGTGCAAGGTAAACAACTATGGCCAGGCCTAGATATGCCAATCTATTACCATGGAAACCAAAAATGTATATAAGGTGAAAACAAAGGCAGTTAAGTGCCACATTCTCTGGTCGGGAATGGGGGTCAATGACCGGTCCAAATTGATCCTAAATTAAAATTAATTAAAACTCCATTTGTTCTGAATGAGTTTTTGGATCCCCTGTGGGGTTTGACCCGATTTCTGATTTTTGCTGCAACAGTTTGGGGGCTTGCTGGGATACTCCAAGGTGAATTCCTCTTTTGAGGGGGCCCTGGCCTCTGGACCCCTGGCCCTCTCCTGTATGGCTTGGCGCCCCAGCTGAATTCAGCTCTCACTATCCAGAGAGGGCTAAGGCCTGGAGGCTGTGGCTACAAAGAAGGACAAATGGAGTTTCAACCCTCTGACTGGGTAAGATTCTAATTGGCTTATCTTTCTCGAGACTGGGTTTGGTTTGGAGACTGGGTTTGGGACGGGAAGGGCCCTAGGTATTTTGCTGGCTTGTGGCTCTCAGATGTGAGATGCGGTCTCAAGCAGCAGCACTCACGCCCTCCGGAGCCGGGAGGAAACGTGAGAAAAGCCGCTGGGGTAAGCGGGCTTTTTACCCTCTAAAGAAGGGATTGCGTCTCTCTGGTGTGTGCCGAGAGAAAATCCGGCTTTGTGTTCCAAACCAGTCTCTAATCTAAACTGACAAAACAAGTGGGAGGGGCTAAATTTCTTCTACCGGGATTTTGTTGATTGTCTTATCCGTCTGTCTGTCTATTTAAAATGCTTGTTCTGTGTTAACCGGGCTGCGCTTGCGTCATTCAGTGTGCTCGTGTTGTTCAGTGCACTCGCATCCAAAGTGCGCCTGCTTTCTGAGATCACAATAAAATGGGTTACATGAGTTGGGGGGAGCTCTGATCGTACTCCTGCCTTTCGTACCTCTGGCAGCTGTTTACTTAAAAGCTTAACAGGTCCTGACCCTGCAGGGCTGCTCCACAGTGCTGTAATTGCTTCTGTTGTGTGAAGTTGTATCTGCCCTGGAGACAGAGGCGGAGCCTGTAACAGATCCAGATAAAGGAGCAAGCAGAGCTGCCCCCCCCCTTAAAACAAACTCCATGCAGATCGGTTTGCTAAAAGTAATGTTTGAGTTTCACCTCCCCATCTGGGGTGATTTGTCAACAGATGTTAACTTTGTTTACTTCGGAAGAGAGAAAAACTTTTTAAGGGTGGCTGAGAAACAAATGAGATTAAACATGGGAAAAATCATCAGGCTTTTGAAAGGGCTTCTTTCTGCAGCTCGTCATCCCATTGACCTACGTAAGGGGACAAGGGTGTCACAAGCTGCAGAAATTAAAAAAAAATATTACAGGGATAAACAACCAAAATAAATTAACAAATTGCTAATAATGAGTTTTGTTTATATGCCTGTTAAATTCCAAAGTACAGGAGGAGATCTGCCTGCAGCTTGCAGAGTCACTCCTGTCTGGGGTGAAAAACCCACCCCAATTCTCTTTAAGGAAACAATTCATCTTGTAATAGGAAAAGCTGATATAAAGTTAAAAGGGATAGCTATTGTGCCTAATGTGAGTGATGGTAATTGTCAGGATAAGATATAAGTTTTTTGCATGTGCCATGGATCTCTGAGTCTTTGAACAAAGAAAATGTATAACAGTTGATTTTGTTACATAGCTAAACCTTCCTTTGTTAAATATAAAGAGCTCATGAGAAGACAAGATCCTCAGAATAAGACTACACAAAGAAATTTATTTTACACAAGAAATAAGTAAAACGGGTCTATATGTTGTATAAAAATAAATAATGTTTTGAAGGCCTAATTGATACTGGGGTAAATATGTCTGTACTTGCATTAGAACTTTGTTATTCCAAAAAAAAAAAAAAATCAGGTAATGGAGGTTATTACAAGACTTAAGAGATGTTAATGCTTGCTCATTTCCTGTAGGGGCACTGCAACTGAGATTACTAACCAACTACAGCTCCTAATGACTGGTTTAAATCGTTATAATTTCTTTAGATATATCTTTGCTATGTGAAGTCTTAAAAAAGGATTTCACAAGTGCTATTAAAAAGAGAAAAAAGTCTACATAAGTGATATTAACCTAAAATATAGTAAGTCTTAAGAGAGAAAATACAGGAACACTTGAAAGGTCTGAGTATGTGATAATGTATGTAAAGGTGGTGCCTAAGCTGGAAGCTACAGGAAGGACATAAAAGTTGGTGGTATTTTTTAAGATGGAATAAAATACTAAAATATATTAATTACAGGAAAAAGGTTATTTTTCCAAGTTATTTTTATAAGAGACCTCTGACTTATAATTCAATGTGGCCAAAATATATTTGAGTGCACGCTGAATTTATAAACAAACTGTTTTATGTATGTATTTGTGTTTGTTTGTCTCTGTCCAGTCTGTAAACAGCTGTTTTATTTGAGCTCAACAAATTTTCTTCTTTCATATTTTTTGATTTTTGAGACAAGTGTCTGCAATCTAATTTGGTTTATAGATTAAAGAGTTGCTTCTACCAAGTTGCTGGCTAATCAAAATCATGCTAAAATTGGTTTTATAAATGTCATATGTGTCTAACTATGAATGGATGTTCATAGGACATACAAAGGTAGGTTAAGATAGTTAAATAAAAATCCCTTAGGGTGGAGAGAGATTATGATACAAGACTCCAGTTGATAACCAGTTTTTGTTCATTAATAAGGAGCCTCAATAATCTCCATAGCCTTATGGGAGACACCTTAATAAATATTGTGCAAAATATATTATTGTGATGTTTATGTTGGTTATTGTTAAAAGGTGAAAATTTCAAAAATAAGACAGTAAGGTTTGTTTTGTGATTAAAAGATGCTATTGGTACCAAACTAAATTCTAATTTCATGGTGTATTAAATGTATTTATGCCTACAAAAGGTACAGTATTCTAAGATGTAAAACCAGAATTATTTATATAATGTTAGAAATCTGCCTTTCTCTTGAGTTCCAGATATTTGTAATAAGGAGTTCATGTCAGGCCAACATGAGGTCATTACTCAAATGATAATTTTTTTAACAAAAACATGGAAATGATAGTGGAAATGATAACTAAAAGGGCTATTTTATTGGGCTGTAAAAATGTTATCATGCTTGTTATATAACAATGCTATGCATGATTTTTTTTGACTTCCAGTTTTCTTTGTAAAGCTATATAACTGTTGCTCTGTTAACATTCCACAGGGATTCAACTACTAGAACATCCATGATTGAAAAAAAAAATAATAACAGTTCTGACTGTACTTTATATTTCAAGGTACTTATAATGTAATGTCATTAATCTTCTCTGCTGGATGTCTAACAACTGAGATTTGGAGAGCAAAAATTAAAAAGACAAATTGGGCTTAAAGGACACCAATATTTTGGCCAAGCCTCCTGAGGTCAAAATAACACCCAGGATATAAGGGAATCTGTGCTGCAACATTATAACTCGGTTGAGTTCCTGACCTTCTGATCAAGGAGATTATGGGACCACAGAGGAAAATGATTGTATGGTGTATAGTGTGCCTAAGGAGAGTCACCAGGAGAAAAGGTCTCCCAAGCTTTCACAGAAAGCAACTTGGTTGAGCAAAGGCCGTGACTCATCTTGATGGCTGACACTGACAGAAGTACTGAGCAGTACTGTACATGGTTCCAAGGTAAATCCTGAGGAGAGTTAACTGACCTTGGTAGGTAACAAGACATTAATTTTAATCAGTACAGGTCTCACTTTAACTTGATCTTAAACAACCAACAGAAAAGTATAACCACAAGATATTAATAGGTAGAAAAAAAAGTAATAAATAAGGTATACCAGTACACTTAGAAACATGGGGGACAAGGGTATGTTTGTGTATTACAGGTTATAAAGCACCTCTATGGATGCCATCCTGGAACATGGGGCCATTAGAAAAAATAAATGAAAGGAGATCTTCGAGCCCATGGTAAAGTCTGCTGCCAACAGATCTGTCATGGATCCTACAGTGGACTGATTATATTAACACGGCTGTGTCTCTTACTTCTGTTCTGACAATGCTAGTCATGTTTTAGTTGCAGCAATGGGAAAGACCTCCAGTCTAACGGATCAAGAAAAACACCGCTGCAGCTACACCCCAAGTGCCCTTGGATGAACTCTGTTGGACTTAGCCAGGCTGTACTTGATTCTCTATGCCTTCCTTGTGCCCAACAAGCTATGGCGTCCATCGTTCTGATATAACATAGAAAACCCCAATTTTGGAGAGCTCCACTCTATGTCAAGTAGAGCCCAGGCTGACGTCATATGACATAATTTGTATTTCTTAAAGAAAAAAAATATGTCATAGAGGGGGGAATGTAATGGGTGGTGACTTTTAGCATAACATTTTAAGATAGACAAGCCTCAAAATGTGTCTTGAGAAACATCCTGGAGGAGTTGTAAAGGGTTAACTTTGCAGTTCTGACTTTGTCCTGGAATTCTTCTCCTTGCCTGAATTGTTAAAGTATGTATATCATTATGGCCAGAGCCTGACCTGGTCACATGGTGCAAGGTAAACAACTATGGCCAGGCCTAGACATGCCAATCTATTACCATGGAAACCGAAAATGTATATAAGGTGAAAACAAAGGCAGTTAAGTGCCACATTCTCTGGTCGGGAATGGGGGTCAATGACCGGTCCAAATTGATCCTAAATTAAAATTAATTAAAACTCCATTTGTTCTGAATGAGTTTTTGGATCCCCTGCGGAGTTTGACCCTATTTCTGATTTTTGCCGCAACAGAGAGATTCTTATTCCTGATCTTAAAGGAAATTCTTTCCGTTTTCATGAGGATGATGTTACTTGTGATATATATGATCTTTTTGTGGCACATTCCTTAGAAGGCACACTCCTTCTATACTGAATTTGACAAGAGTTTATTTATATCTTTACTATTGCACTGACCATATTGCTTTGTGACATTTGTTTTGCTTTTATGGTGCATCACATTTATAGGTCTGCCTTTGCATCCCACTTAATAATAGTGAGAGATGCTTTTAATGTGCTGCTGAGTTCACTTTGCTAGTGTTTGTTGAAGACTTACAGATCTATATTCATTGAGAATATATGTGTGCATTTTTTATGTGTATTCTTACCTGACCTTGGTATCAGGGTATTTCTGGCCAGTTAAAGTAAGTTTAGAAGTATTTCTTCTTCAATTTTCTTCAAAAAGTTGTGAAATGTTTATATCAACTCTCTAAATGTTTTTTGGACTTCAGTAATGAAGCATCAGCTCCTGAGCTTTTCTTTGTTTGATGGGAACTCTCTGTTACTGATTGAATGTCCTTGTTATTGGCTTGTTTATATTTTCTGTTTCTTTGTGATTCCATCTTGATAAATTGTATGCATTTTAGACTTTGTATTTTTCTTCTGGGTTATCCAACTTGTCCCATAATTGTTCATACTAATTTTTTAGGTTCTTTTGTAGTTTTGTATTCTGAACTGTAATGTCTCCTCTTTCATTTTTAACATTATTACCTTTATTATTTCTTCTTTTACTAACTTTGGTCTAAATTTTTTCTTGCTTTTCTGATTTCTTAAAATATATCTTTAGGTTATTTATTTGAAATGTCTCTCCCTTTTATATTATTATTATTCCATTATTATTATTACTTCATTTCCCTCTTAGAATCTATTTTTGATAAATCTCATAAATTATGGGAACATTTTCATTTATCTCAAGATAAACCTATCTCTTAATTTTTTCTCTTTGTGTATGAGTTTTATAGGAACATATTTTGTTTTTTAAAAAAATTCAATGTACTCATTCATTAATTTTCTGTAGTTACTCCTGGTATTGTTTTCTAGTTTCATACCATTTTAACATTTTAACATTGTGGTTGAAAAGGATACATGATATGATATCAATCTTACATTTGTTGAGACTTGTTTTGTGGCTTAACATATCTACTCTATAGAATGTTCCATAAGTGGTCAAGAAGACTATGTATGACTTTCTTCCTTTACTAGATAGATTGATCTGCATATATATGTCAGCCTAATTTGGTCTAAAGTGTATATAATGTTTGTTTGTTGATTTTCTGTCAGATGATCTACCTGGTTCAAGATTTATTTCTTTTATATAATTTAATTAAAAATCTTAGGACTGCCTTCTCTACCAAGAAATTGTTTCCTCTTTTTCCTCTTTTATCTGTTTATAATTCTCTCTTCACAGGGTTTTCCTCTATCTTGTCATATTGAATTCTTATTGTCTCCTTTTGGATCTATGTATCTTGCAATCCTTTAAATCAGAGACTGTAGCAATCACAGTGCCGAACATGAATTGGGTGCTCATATATTTTCAGTGAGATCAAGTTAGAAATACCACAGGAATATAAAAATAACAGACATATCCAGATATCTGCCTGCATAAAGAAAGGTGTGAACTTTTGGAGGGTCAGTGGTGAAGAGATCTGATTCTGAAAACTGTAGGGAAATAAAATCGAGATATGACATCTTGATTTTCCCTAGGACCAGCTGTCTTTTAAGCATTTCTCTTGTCAGCCAAAAATTATGTGACTATTTGTTGGTATCTGTAGAGTGATTTTATATATTCTAAACACTGTGGCTTGCCATCTGCTTTTAGAATAGTAAAGAAGAATCTGCAATCTAACATTCCTTTAACTAGACTATGAACATTTTAAAATAATTCTGCTTAGTCTTTGCTGCCATTTCATTCCTTTAGGCAATTAAACAAGTTATGTGCCATTCCACAAAAGTGTTCTTTAGATCAAAGGGGCTTTTTGATGTTTGGGAGTGTTTCTTAGGATAATTTCAGAATAATTTCTGTATGGAGTAGGGTGTGGGGGTGGCAGAAGGTGTGAGAAGTTTTGCCCATATCTGTGCAGGAACATTCATTGCTTCTTCTGCAGAAGATGCAATTTAGAAACTTCCATCTTTTATGGGAGCAGAAAATCTTTTTAATACCAAAGAAAAGAATAAAAATATTTCATCTGAAATGCAGTTTAGGGCTGGGGATATAGCTCAGTGGAATAAGCGCTTGCCTAGCAAGCACAGGGTCCTGAGTTCGATCCCCAGTACCGCAAACAAAAAAAAAAAAAAAAAAAGAAATGCAGTTTAATTCCCTCAGCTTCAATAAAAGTTGAGAAATGATTAATGTCATTTTTAACTTTGTATATCGTGATGTTTTAGGCAAGGTCATAGCTGTTATCAAGAACTCATACATAAGAAATTCTGAGGAAGTTTGGGCAAAAATTTCATTATAATTTCCATTTAAACTTGGTAATTGCATTCATAACTGAGTAGTAAATTACAATAAATTGAACAAAACTAATTTCTATTATTTTTTACCTCATGTGAATTTTAAATTTATAATTCCATGTAAAAATCTCTATGAGGATGGTTAAAAGATTCCACCCTATGGGAGTTTATAGTCATGACCAGGAAATGGGAATACTGAATGTCTTATATAGCATTAACTAAGAAAATAGCGTTCTATTCTGGCAATCTATCAGCAGTCACTGACTGAAGACATCTGGTGAGCAGCTTAAACCAGGCACTTGTTATTTTTCATTTGTTCCACCAGATTCATTGATCAGTGCTATGAATGTGCATCTCTTCCAAATTAGATGTTGAAACATAATCCCTAATGAGAAAGTAGTAAGAGGCAAGGCATTTGGAAGGTGATTAATGGGATTAATGCTCTTTTAAAGGAGATCTCGAGGGGCTGCCTGACTCTTTGCAACACGTGCAGACACAGCTAGAATGTGCTATGTATGAGGAAGGGACCCTCATTAGATACTAATGGTGCCCTGACCTCAGACTTCCCAATCTCCAGAACTGTGGGAAGTAAAGGTTTGTTGTTCATAAACCACCAAGGGAATGGTATTCTGTTGTGGCCACTGAAACATTCTGAGACCTTCACTGCTCCTCTCATGTCCTACCAGTGAAGACCTTCTATCTTCTAATTGAGTTTGGCATGCGGGAGGTTACGGAAGACCTAAAGGAAGTGGGAGAAGAAAGATGTGAGAGTACTCACTTGGCTCACTCTTCCCTTGTCACAGCCACAGCCCGCTGTGGATTATGGCCGTAACTGTCTGGGTTCTGCAGAAATAATAAAGTATCGCTGTTCCTACATCCTCGGCTTACTTCTTCATCACCACCTTTTTTTTTTTTTTTCCTTTGGTACCAGGAATCAAACTCATGACCTCAGTCTTGCCAGGCAAGCGCTTATGTCCCTGAGCTATATCTCTGGCCCTGAGCACACTTCTTGGTACCTTAAGTGCTTCCTAATTAATCATCTATCTGGCCATTGTTCTTTCTGGGTCTATGAATAATGTGGAATGTATTATCTAGGGTAGATTTAGAAAATCGACTTCAAAATGGGAATGGGCAGTTATATTTCTCGTATACATAATGAGCTCACGTGATAACGTCAGTATTGCTCAATTTCACCTGGGTGGTAACACAAGATTAACGGGAGGTGGAGACACTCTATATAGATGTATATGTTGTAATTTATAGTCACTCTATAAATATATCAGTTATTCATTGCTATGTAACAAATAACCCTAAAACTGAGTAGCTTAGACAATAAGCGCTATCTCACAATTTGTGTGAGTCAGGAATACCTTTCCTCTTGGTGACTTTCACAGAATGCCTTGTTTCTGGTAGTCATAAGAACAACATAGGCAATGATTAAATCTGAGAACTACTTTTGAAGTATCACAGTGCTTTAAAACCAGAGTTCAACCCCGTTAGAACTCTGTGCTAAGGCTCAGACACCAGCTGTGGAAACTGGGACCTGAGACGTGTCAGCAGTAGAGAGGAGCCGGGGGGTGCACAGTCCAGTCTTCAAACACTTGTTGTTTTCTCCCAGCAAACCATCATTCTTTTGCATAGGATTCTTAATTTAATGTCTTTCCCAAGTTGCTTCCTCGGGGATGCTAATTCTTCTCAGGTCTTGGTCTCAAAGCCTCTCGAACTGTAAGGAGGATTAAATCCAATCAGATTGGTTTTCTTTCACACATTCTACTACTCTCCAACAACGTTAAAAGCTTGCTGTTCTTTGAACGTGTACTTGCTCTCTCACTTTCATCTCTGAAGCTCCTCCGCCGTCCGCCGCCACCGTTCTCACCACTTCCTTCTCCTCCCACACAGAAGCCATCTCCCTCTCCCTTCAGTCTGAGTTTAAAGGTGATTTTCTCAAGGTTGCCTTTGTGAAACTTAGGACAAACTTTGCATGAATAATTAAATGGCTAAATGAATGAAGGCAGTAAATGAGGAATGAATATTCTCATAGATGGAAATGGTCAATGAATAAATGAGCATAGAAGTGTTATCAAAAGTGATAGGATTGGATTAGAAATTACACGGTTAATAGTTTTTACCATTTGGACCCTAAAAGATGCGATTGGCTATGAGCTTTATGTAAAGGGAAAGAAGCAACAGGCTGAAGACGGAATCCAGCCAGTGAAATGCCATCGCATGCTGGCGGACAGCAGGAAGACGCACGGAGGAAAATGGTCACACGAGTAGCAGACAGCAATCAGACAGGAACTGCAGAGAAAGAAAAGGGAAGCAAATGTTCAGGAGTTCATTATGTTAATATTCCAGAAAAGTTCATTGCTTCTAGGAATAAATTATTTTTTGAAATTCATTTATTTTCAAATTTTTTATTGCTTTAAAATAACAGTTGTATATATTTAAGATGTTCAGCACAAAGTGTTGATCTGCATGTACACCAGAAAGCAAATTAATATATCTATCACCTCATACATACATTTCATTTCCTTTTTCCAACAGCAACTTAAAATGTACATTTTGAGTAAATTTTCAATATTTATCCAGTATTAGTAGTGATCATGATTATAGTTCTATTGGATCTCTAGACACATTCATACTGTATAACTACATCTTTGACTAACATCTTCCATTCCCTAACCTCCCCTTTCTTGGAAACTAACATTCTTCTCACTACTTCTATGGGTTTGACTTTTTTATTCCATATATGAGGAAGATCGCCATATTCTTTTTCTGTGTCTGGCTTATTTTACTCAGCATCATGTGCTGCATTTTCATCTGTGCTGTGGCAAATCTCAGTGCTCCGTTTATTAAGGCTGAACAGAATCCCAGTGTATGTGTGTTGGTTTGGGGATTTTGTGCAAGAGAGAATGATATAATACAGGACACATATTTTATAAGATTATTTATAGTAGTCACCCAAAGAGTGATATACAAAACAGTGCAGGAAATCTATCCACCACTAAGAGCAAGGAATCTAGCCGAGGGCCTGGATCCCATGGAACTGTCCTGCCTGAGTCCAGCTGAAGACCTAAAGCTCATAACAATACTCCCATGAGTCCAAATGGAGGCCTAGAGCCCATAACAATATCTCATGCTGGCCTGTTTGATGGATCTGCACTGGGAAGGCCCAAAAGTCAGTGATGGAATCTAGGAAGTCCGTGCCAGCAGGATGAAGAATCTGCTGAGGAGGCTGAAGGATTTACACTGGAGCCAGGAAGCAATGTGCAAAGTAAGAACCAGAGCTCCTCTGAAAAGTACCACACCCATCCTCAGCAACAGTGAGGTCTTGAGCACCTCTGGTGGTGAAGACTGCTGAGTTCCTATCAGGAAAGCCAAACACATTAAGCTTCTCTGGGAGACCAGAAGTGCACCATCTTCCCTTCCAGAGGCAAGAAGTGATGCTCAAAGTGAGGATCAGAGCTACCTCAAAGGGAACTGAAGCTATTCTCAGTGTCAACAAGGTCCCAAGCTCCTTGGAGGATGAAAACAGCCAAATTCATCAGGCAAGCCAGCATGGCAAGCTCCTCTGAGAGAACTAACAGCTCCTTACAGCTTCTACCAGCTCCCAGCAGCCTTTCTCAGCTCCCAATAGTCTAACTTCTTCCTCTCCAGTTCTGCCTCTTATGCTGCTGATAACAGTCCTCAGGTAAATGTCCCATTCAGTTCAGCTGGGGGTTATAAGCTGACCACCAGCTGCAATCAACCACAGTATGTATACATACTGCTTCATTTACTGTTGGTTCTCTGAAACCCAGCCCACTTACCCCAGTCTTTCTGACTCTGTCCCCAGGTGCTTGATCCCCTTCCTTCCTAGGCAAGGCAGAGTATCTGGATGCTCTTCTCTAGCCTGGCTTTTCTCTCACTCATGCTCTGCAATCTGCCAACTACAGTGACCTTTGCTAGATCAAAAGTAAATTATGTGTGCTCTAAACTCTGCTGTGGTGATGGTTCCACAACCTGTGGACATATGAAAACCACTGAATTACGTAGTTTAATTGGGTTTTTGTATAGTATGTGATTTATATTTCAACAAAGAAATTATAATATTTGTGTATCATCAGTCTTACATGTCTATATTTATCTAAGTATCCAAATTGAAGATATCAATATGTAATACAACAACCATTGTTAATTTCCTATGACCTTGTCTGAGCTTCTGTATTGCTTGTGTTGTTTTGTGTTATTTTCTAAATGTATGTGTGTTCATTAAGATGTTTTCATTCTTTTATCTTTAAAATAAAAAGAAATGACACAAGTCTGATGTCACTGCATTTATCTTGAATGACAAGGAGAAGTGAAGACAGTCCTTTGAGTGGGAATTGGAAAGCAGAATGGTAGTGCGACAGGACGAGGGTTGTGGTCTAATTCCACAGCTCCATGGACACTCTTGTGTGAAGTCTGTCTTTTGTGTGAAGTCTGCAGGTGATTCAGAATGTGCTCAGTAAATGTTTAGTGAATGAACAAATATAAGGATCAGAGGAAAAGGGAACAGGGAACAAGGGCAAACTCTTTATGTGAGAACTGAGGGTACTTACAGACTGAGGGGAAGCAAGAATTTAGAAAAGGCTGACAACAAGGAAAAAGACAATCTTCTACTTTCCCATAGACACCAGCATTGTGTTAGTTTTGTGCTTGCAGCTACACATCAGAGTGGATGAGTATCTGAGTAAGCACTGGTGATTTCTCTGTGGTGGTGGTGTCTGTCATTAGAGCCACTCTGCTGAAGAGGTTCATGCTCCATCCTGACTATCCCTCTGCTTGCACACTCTTGACAGTCACATGCAGTGTATCTTATTCCAGTTTCATGGTCATCAACTCACATCTTTCTTATAGTAACTGAAACAATAGAACAGAATCTATACAGAAGCTTTTAGTTATGTCTTACATGCTGTAGGTTAAGGACATTATTCCTAATACAATTAATTTATTTACCCCTGGTGTTGGTTTATTCTCTGAACAAATCATGGCAATTTCTAAACTATAAATCTTGATATTTTATTTATGTTTGTTCTCCTGTCAAATATTTCACAAGAAATTATAGTTTTGATAAAATTTAAATTTCAATACAGATCTTGCATTTGGAAATTATTGACAAGTGATTTATTTCAGAAATTACAAACAAATATTTACAGAAAACAAGAAAAAAAGATAGAAAATAGTACAAGAAATCTTAGGATCACGTTGTTACCCAGGCAATTGAAAAAAGCTGTGGCTGACATTGTGATCCCTTGAAGGTTTCAAAACTTTATTGCTGTACAGGCTTGTGACTTGTGTGTAGGAACTAAATATCAATAGTAACACCAGCATCAAAGGAGAGGGATTAGGAGAAACAGAGGAGGGCTGAAAGAAGGTAACTGAGAGGTTGTAACATTTTGAAAATCATCAGATTCTTGGCATACTTTCAACACCCAGAATGTGAGTTGTCTTATCGAGTTATGTACTGAATATAATTTAGAGCACAAACAGAATAATTGAATTATTTTGAAGCAGGAAAGGGTTATCTCTGGGGGTCCTGAAGAGAAAAAACAAATGATGCAGATAGACAAGCAAAAGAGAGGTGAGAAAGTGAAAAAATAAATGAAAAGGAAATGGGGAAGGTAAGTGTGTTATGGGAAGTTAAAGATGAGTGAAGTTTTTAGGAGTCTCACTTCCATAGATATTTATCAAAAAATGAAAGGAGAACATTAAGAAATTAAGGAAAGTGGAAATAATTGCTTATTGCTCTGGGTTTTATTTGATGATTACTCATGGATATTTATTTCAGCTTTTTTAATAAATATAATTCTAAACCTTCTGTAATAGTATTTTCATAACCTACCGAGGAAGGCTGATTGGAGTGTTTTAACTCTGAAATAGGCACAAAGAAAGAAATACATATTTAAGGGAGATAAAACTAAGCCAGAATAAAAAAAGAACAATTGAAATATTTTAGGTTAAAGATTAATGGGTATGAGCTAGGACAGATTCAAATAACAAGAGTAAAAATATTTAGGGCTTATAATTATCTAAAGAGAGGAACCCGGGAGGCCCTGTGGCTGATGTGGGCTCACAAGTGCCTTTTCCTGAAACCACAAGGAGGAGGGAAGGGTTTGTCACAAAGCAGACATATTCACATATGAATATATTGCTTTTAATATACCTGCTGAATGTCAGAATGCAATTATACAAATATAGTTTATTGTATAGGCGATTAAAAATTTCGTTCTTAAACTCAGAGGAGAGAAACAAGGGTGAAAACTGGCGAATCTCAGAGTGGGTGAAATCAGTGTAAGGAGAGTCATCCTGTTTTATTATCTCATAAATATTTATCCTTTATTTTTCCTACTTTCTTTGGAGTTAGGTTGCTCTTCTTCTATTCTCCTATATTGGAAACATGAGTTTCATATTTACATAACATAATATAATATTGATTATGTAACCTAATTTATATATTTATTGGTACATGTTTTCAAATATCTTTGAGTTGCTGCAATCAGCTAGCTATGAAAAATATTATTTTAAATATTCAGATTCATATTCAGGGCCACGGGTTACTTATAATTATGGTATTTAATTCAAAACATTTTGTTTTTATATAAGCTTTTAAAAATAACATCTTTAAATTTACAGGAAGATCAATAAGACAGTAGTTTTTCAGGACCTCTGAAACATGGTTTTATTCTATTAGGAATATCTCACAGGATACAGTAATACATATTTTATAAGTAATCAACCAGTATTGATGTATCAGTATTGACTGAAGCCCGTATTTTATTCAGAGTTCTTTAGTTTTTGTCTAGTATCCCTTTTCTGTTCCAGGATCCTATTCAGGATGCTACACTAGTATCGTCATCACGTCACATTGGGATATTTTTCATTTTGACAGTTTCTCAAAATTTCGTTATTTTTGATGACCTTGATAGTTTTGAGGTGTACTGGTCAGACATATTTTGGGAAGCTCCCTTTCTGAAAGTAATCTAATATTTATCATATGACTGGTCTGAGATTATAGATTTTTTTTGCAAAACACTATGAAGTATTATTTTCATCATGTGGTACTGTAATGATTAAGCCAATTGTGTGAGTTTGACTGGCTTTGCTTCCATGTAAGGGATCAGTGTGGTCCTCTGCTGGGTGTGTGGGTGGGTTAGGAAGGCATGGCCTTGGTGTCCATGTTGGTCCCCACCCTGCTCTCCCTGGCCCTGTTCCCCTGCTATCCTTCTCAGCCTCCAGGAATGGAACACCTTTGCTTTATTATGCCCTGCCACCATGGTGTTTGGGCCTTGGTACCTGCTGACAATAACTCAGGCGTGAAACAGTCAAATAAACTCTCTCCTACTTCAAATCATGGATATTGGGTATTGTGTTCTACGTTCAAAAAAGCTGACTAATACACATATTAAGGAGACACATGGACATTGTGTGTTTTACTGTTGATGACCTGGACCATTGGCTTGGATTATGCTGGTCAGATTTCTCCATAAATTACTCTTTCCGTCACTCTTTCTTTATTGTACTCTCTGGAAGAAAGTCACTAAGATTACTATCCATTACAAGGGCTGAATAATTATGTTCTTCTTTGAGGAATTATCTATATAAATTATACGGAGTTCTCCTGCATGGTACATTTGCCTCTTTTCCCTTTTTGTTTATTTTTCCTGTCATTTATTTATAACAATATGAACTCTTGGGTATTTTTTTTTTTTTTTTTTTTTTTGCGGTACTGGGGATCAAACTCAGGACCCTGCGCTTGCTAGGCAAGCGCTTATTCCACTGAGCTATATCCCCAGCCCCGAACTCTTGGGTATTTATTTTCTATTTTCATTTATAGTGCAATGCTTCTTTTTCTATATACTAATTTCCAATATCTTTAAGTTATCAGGTTAAAATTTATTTTTATATAGTTGCCCTGTAATCACATAGTCAGATGTTTCACGTGATTATCATTTCTTTGAAATTTATTGAAATCATCTTTGATTCCTAATACACATTCAATTTCTATAGGTATTCTATGAATGCTTAAAATTAATATCTATTTTTGGGTGCAGTGCCCCATTTTACTTACTTGTATCAAACCCATTGATTTTAATTTTCAAAGAATTCCTACAACTGATATACCTTTTCCCTTCTTGGTCTGCCAGTTACTGAATGAAGTTTTGAGTAAACTGTTAATGTTCCTTTGCTACAGGTACAAATTCTGGACAAAGACTGGTAGGTGACATCGATCCTTTACTCTTTTGACTCCCTTAGGCAGGAGTGCTTGACCCTGGGTGCAGCTGTGCAGGTATTGTTGGAAGTATTCTGTGTCTTAGCAGAGAAATACTGTGCCCTTTGCTTTCCCCAGTTATGTCATAACAGTGACAGAAGCCATCTCTGTGAGGAATATGCACTGTGTTCCTAGAAATCAAGGCATTTGGGCTCTGAAGGCAGTCTAGAAGGATCCAGGGAATTACTTGGTTTCTTTTTTTCTTTCTTTTTTTTTTTTTTTTTTTTTTGCGGTACTGGGGATCGAACTCAGGACCCTGCGCTTGCTAGGCAAGTGCTTATTCCACTGAGCTATATCCCCAGCCCTCAGGGAATTACTTGGCATTTTGCCTGAAAATCTTAGAGATGAGGTCCTAGTTCTAGAGGAAACTTATTTTGTGTGTGTTCCCTTTGCCGAGAGAATGAAGAGATGATGCTCTTGTGGAAGTTGGCTTCTTATTGCATTTCCCCTTTATTCGCCTTCTATAGATCCTCTGCCACAACACCTAATTGTCATGGTGAGAGGAGATATTTTTGTGTTATCCTGATCTTGGAGGAAAACTCCCAGCACCCTCAGATGTTAAATGGGATTTTCATAGATATCCTTTGTCAAATGAAGAATTTGCTCTTTCTTTCTCCTTTGTTGATTACTTCTGTCATAAAAGTATTCAGATGTTGTCAAATGTTTTTTCTGTATATATTGAGATGACCGTGTTTTATACTTTGTTAGTATGCTAATTATGTTGATTGATTTTCTAATACTGAATCATGTTTGAATTTCTGGGATAAATCACATTTGGTTATGGTGCACATTTTTAATATGCTGTGGGATTCAGTTTCCTAGTATTTTATTGATTTTTTTTTTCAGTATATAGGAGAGAAATTGGTGAGAAGTTTTCTTCTGATATCTTTGATGTTGATGTTGGGCTATGTATGGGCTCAGAACGAGTTGGAATATGATTTCTCATTTTCAGCTTTTGGAAAAACGTTGCTTTTTCTGAATCTTGTCCTTTGCAAGATTCATTAAAATATCTTACGAAGTTTGGGAATAGTCAAGGGTTCTTGAGAATCCCTTCTCTGTTAGAGTCCTAGTATTGTCATAAAAAACAAACTGGGTAGTTACAGCCCAAATTTATTCTGTGTACATGTGGACACTAGAAGCCCAAAAGTAAGCTACTGGCAGGGTTGTGCTCACATTGAATACTCTAGGAAGGACCTTCCTTTTCCCTGGTAGCGTCTGGCCGGTGCAGGTGATTCTTAGCAGTCGAGCCTTGCAGCTGTAGAATTCCAACCTCTGCTGCCATTTTGATTTCAATGACTCCCCTGCATGTCTCTATCCAATTTTATCTTTCCTCTAAGGACATTAACCACTGGAGTAGAGAAGTTCTCATCTTGAGCTGATTATACCTGAATGCCTCTATTTCCAAATAAGGCCACATTGATAGATATAAAGGTCCGGATACAAATATATAAGTAAAATTCAAATTGACCATGCAGATTGGAAAATCAGGTAAATAAGATTTTTGTAAATGAAAAATGGAATGGCAAAGGACTGACAGACTTCACTAAAACCCATCATTTATTGTGTATTCATATTAAACAATTAAAATACAGAAAAATATGTTTATTTTAATGGAGAAGAGAAATCTTATCACATATAGAAACTGCAAGATAAAGTTAATATACAGAATAAAGATGTTGTTGGCTGAATTGTGTCCCCCAAAAGATATAATTGTGTCCTAACCCCTGTATCTATCAATGTGCTTTTGGCCTGCATTTCACCACAGAGCCACATCCCAAGCCCATAATGTGGCCTTATTTGGAAATATAGCCAGAGGTCCAGTTCTAAGATTAATGAAATTAAAATGTAAAAATTAGTAAAAATATGTAAAACAAGCCAGTATAATCTAAATACAAAATAAACAGAAACTTATAAATCACATCCATGAATATTTGAGATACTTGATTAGTTAAATTTAGAAAATTATTCTATATATAATAATTAAAATGAATTGTATGTTAGCATTTTTCAAGAATACAATATACTGTCATTACCTATACCCACTATTCTGTACAAAAGATCTCTTGAACTTATTCATCTTATTGCTCTTTGACCAAAACTGATTTATTCTTTGACCAAAACATGTTATAACATCCACCCTCAACTTCCTCTGCTTCTGGTAACCAATATTCTTCTTACTGTGAGGTCAACTTTTTCATCTTCTGTTTCACACTTTTCAAAATTTTGTTTTAGGCACCTGGGTTTTTCTGGAGTCTCTGATGCAATCTCTTGTCAGTGCCTCAGGCTGCTCATCCCAGCTTCAGACTTTGTATTAGTCCCAAGTATGATGTCAGATTAAAATCCAATTTTAGATTAAGAATTCAAAACTTTATATGTTGTGACACACACAAAAATGTTAGTATTTCATACCTTAGTATTTCACCCACCACCTATGGTACTAAGTGGATTGATACTTTGGCCTTCAGCTGCATTTTCATAGACCACTGACTGTGAAAGTTTTCCAACTATCAGTAACCAACGTCCCAGAGCAGATATCACCTTACAGCTAGTTAACTTTTCTGAATTTAGCTTTCTGTTCATATTGACTCTCTGAGAAATTCCCTTAATTCCCCAAGAGCCCAGCTAAGCTTAAGACTCATTTATAATATTTACATAAAATTGTATTACTTTGTCATATTAATATTTTGAGATATAACATTACTTCAGTGCTTAGGTGAGAGGGGATTTCTGAACTTCCCATTTATCCTCCAGGATTGCACTATGTGCTGAGCGGTCCTGCCAGTGCTGTCAGTGATACTCTGTTCTCCAGGGCTTGGAGGCTTCTGGAGTTCATGTGAAATGAGGATAAAGAAGAGAACTCAAGGTCAGAAAGCCAGCAGATGAGAGCAGCAGAGGCACGGCGTGAAGAAGCGAACACGAGGAGCTAGGTGAGTTCCAGCTCTCGTCTCATTCTTCCCAGTAGAATTCCTTTCCATGGCATGATCTAGGACTTCTCTAAAAACATTTTCCAAAGGCTTCCTATCTACACAGTCAGGTACAGTCACAGAAAATGCATTACTCTTACTTCCAATTTTTTGTACTAATCCCTTTCCTGTCATCAGAACAAAACACCCCAAACTCACAACTTATTGGGGGAGATGTTTATTTTGCTTGCAGTTTAAGTGGATTCATTTCATGGTTTGCTGCCTCCAAGGTCAAAAGGGCATATAGCATACCATTGCATAGGAAAGCTCTTCCTCCTATGGCAAGGTGGAAGCAAAGAGGGAAGGAAGAACTGTGGACAAGAATATGACCTTCTAAGTCATATTCCTAGTGAACTGCCTCTCCTGAAAAGGGCCCGTCTGAATATTAGACTTTTGAGGGTCATTTTAGCTCTAAATCATAATAGAGGCTAATGCTCAAGCTACTCAGAATGTGTAAGATACAAGGAATGTGAAATTAGAGCCTATATTTGAAACTAATTAAATCTCTTGCTTTCATTCTGTCTAGAAAGTTCAGTAATAAGTTACATGTGTTTTGTAGGATTTTTGGACTTGGTTTTTTCTTCTTCTGGGGCATAAAATCATGTTGAGATTGACTTAAGAAGTGCATTTTATTGTGAAGATAGAAGAGCAGAATTAAAAATTACAGATAGGTATTGGTGGAGATACATAGATAAATGCAGATATTCTGCTGATTTGGGGTCTTCTCCAAACTTAACTGAAATATGTGGTGGTTCTTTACATATATTTCTCAGTCTCAAATTTGGAAGGTGTGTTGGCTACTTTTGTTGTTTGCACAAAGTACCCAATGCTCAAAATTAAGGAAGGAAAGATTTATTGAGTGTGCAGTGTGCAGGAGTTTCAGGCCATAATCAGCTGACTCCAAGGCAGGGTGGCGTGGCTCAGGGGCAACACTTCAGCGTGGCAGAAGATAACAAAAGCAACAGAGCAAAAAAAGAGGAAAGCAAGACTTTTCCTCCCTTATATTGTACCCCAGGCCATCTGTATGCCTTCCTCTTCCCCAAGCTCAGGATGTGTACAAAGCAAGGATCCTGGCTTCTAATCTTCTAAACTTCTCAAGTTGACACAATGTATCAACCATTAAGGAGGATATAAAGCAGGTGTTTTGAGTTTCTCTTTTAATAACTAAATTTATTACCCCTTGGTACAGGGTTCTTAGGTATAACACAGGTCATAACCACGGGATGTGACTGCACTCCAACTCCACCAGAAAATTTGACAATAATATGGTAGAGAATGTGTGGAGTGGTGTCCCCTTTCCTGTAATATTGAACTGTTTTCAGAAAACAGTGGCTACCTTCAGATCCAAAGCTACAGTTTGGGTTCCCACAGGACAGAATCATTGTGGGCAGCAGCAAGAGTGGTGGATGAGGTGATATGATGACACAGTAGTATTCACCATGATTCTCTCCCCACTCTGGCGATCTCTGAGATGAGTCCCAGCTGGATTCTTCCTGCACACCCACTGCCAAGTCCTTTGGAGTAATGTAACCCAAGTAGTATATGGCTGCTCCAGAAAGCCCATTTTACTCCTTTAGAATGAAGAGCATGAAGCCCTGATGAACACACAGCCAGATGTTCCTGTGCTGGAGCCCATGCCTGGTTCTCCTGAGATAGAGAAAGGCTGTGCTTCCCATAGTGGGAAATTGTGTGGCCACTGAGTGTTCTCCTATGCACGCTCACCTAACTCCACAGTGTGCACGTCAGATAGGGAAGAAGAATGGAGGGAGGAGAGAGAGAGAGGGAGAGAGAAACGCCAGTTTCCCTCCAAGTGTTCACATTTGTTAGATGTGTCTGTGGCTGAGTTCAGGGACCTACAGGGCAGTGGCTTCAAAGTCTGAAATTGAGGCAGTGGCTGTGACCAACATGAGGTGCAGCCCCTAGGAGCTAGTGAATTCTCTCTCCTGTAATGTCCTGTTCGGATATATTCATCTAGTAATATATGTTCAAATTTGCTTATGTTTATCTGAATTTGTTCATTAAAAAAGTTATTCTGACATTTACTGAAAAGCACATGCTACTTTCACTGCCACTGTTATGGCTTGTGTCTGGATGCCCTCTCAGACCTCAGGAGGTGGGGCTTTTCAGAGGTCCCTGGATCTAGAGGGTGTGGTGCTCAGATTAAGGGTATGATCCTGGGATGAAGGGTTCCCCAACCTGAGTGTGAGTGGCACTGCCCAAAGGATGAGTAGCCTGGATAAAATATAAAGCAGACTTTCTCGTGCTGCTGCTTTGCCACCCCACTGCCTTGCTGCTTTCTGCCTGTCACCCTATGAACTGTTTCTCCTCTGTGATGCCCCTCTGCCATGCTACCCCACCTTAGAGCCAGCCAGTTATGGACTTAAACCTTTACAAACTGTGAGCAGAAATCAACCTTTCCTCCTTTAATGTTGGATGTTGGGTATTTTGTCACAGCAGTGACAAAAGTGACGAAGACAGTGGCTTTGAGGTGTCATGATGTACAGGAGAAGATTGATGATGGATTAAAGCTAAGAGCTGATTCTCGTGGTGTAGGTACTTGTGTTCCTCCTTAGAAAGGATGTGCTATGATCTATGTTTGGAGTGTTTTGCATAGGCATCATGTGCCCAGAGCTAGGGCTTCTGGAAGGTGAATGAGAATTAATTCACAGGTAGGTTAAGAGTGCTGTTGGGTGTAGGACCTCACTGCAGGAAATCAGAGCAACCTATTCAGATAATTGATTCTCCTCAGCTTCCGTTCTCTCTGTTTCCTGACCACCATGATGGGAGCAGCTGTCCTCTGCCCAGGTCCTTCCTCCATGCTGCTTCTGCTGTGGAGCCTGCTAACCATGGAGAGATACTTCTGACACTGCGAGTGAAACTGAGCTTGTCCTGCATAAAGTGGTGGGTGTTTCGTACCATGTCCTGGTGATGAGAACATGACTAAGATGGGAGGATGGACATTTTATTGTTTATATCATTAAAATATTCCACAAAATTCTTTAAAGATTACCTTACCTACATTTGTTCTAGTTTGACAATTAAACTCTTTTCTACCATGCAGGGCATTTAGTAGACTGAGGGACACGACAATGTAGTTTTGTGGTTTGTTTGTTTGTTTTGTGAATTGTCACGTACTTTTTATTACAGCTGATCTTCAGAAGGGCAAAGTTCATGCACTCACAGCTTTGTAAGTTGTAGGGAACTTAGTGTTGGCTTGAAGAAGTGATCTAACAGTGCAGGACTAGATATAAATTCCACATAAACAGGGTTTTTTCTACTTAAAACTAATATTGTAGTCATATATTGTTTTAAGGAAATTTAAAGTCATGTGTTTTGAATTGCTTTGTAATATTTGCAACCAACTGGAGAAGAATGGAGAGAATTCAAAATTATTTTCATGTTAGATTAACTTGATAGTAGAGAATTTTCTTTAAACTTTTATTGACATTTTCATCAGAGTGTTTGACCATTTTTAGAAGGACTATTAGAAATTTATGGTGCTATATCACACATGAAAGGAAAAATTTATTTAAGTATTATTTGTTAGACAGAAAATGTTTATTTTGAACCAGTAATTCTTTACAATTTTTAAATCTTTAATTTTCATCATCTGTCTTGATTTACAGTGTATCTGTAAATAGGTAAAGAATATGCAAGTTCCATTCACCTTGTATATTTATTTTTTGTTATTTTTTTCAGCTGAAAAGAACATGTATCAGAACTTTTAAGAGCTAAAATATACCTGTTAAATACTGTTTGTGCAAATAGTAATAAAATCGATCAATTATGTAGTGCACAATTTGTCAAACATTTATTAATGACATTAACACATGGAGTTAGTATTATTGCTATTGACTTTACATAAGAGTAAACCAAGCTCAGAGAGACTGATTTCTTCAGTGCCTCATGGTAAATTATGAGATACGATGTTAAGTGTTGTGAGTTTAAGGTTACACAGCACACACCATCATACCACATCTCACATAAATACTGAAGAAAGAAGCTATTCTTGGTTAGAAGGATGTTAATTTTAAAGCAAAATTCATTTCGTGACCATTTTCTAATCTTATTTAGATTAAACAAATTGAATTAGACTGAAAGAGAAATTTAGAGACTCCTTTCATAGTTAGGTTTTGATTTGTGTCCTCATACAATTATCTTGGTTTTGATTAATAGGTATTTTAGCTCAGTACAGCAGAATCTCCAGTCCTTGGTGCTTTGGTAGCACTGAAAGTTAATCAGAATGTGTGAAAAATGTAACTTCATTTTCTATCTGTCATCCAAGTACTTTGCCCAGAGTGTAGCTATTTTTAAGCCACAAAGGGCAGAAGTGTATTATTTGTTCTTTTTACCAACCATGTGTTTTAATAAGAATGAATGCTTATGCCTTAGCTCTATAAAGAGTCTGAAATAATAACTTATATATGTTTTATCTTGTGATTCTAAAGATTGATTGTTCCCAAGAAAATTGAAATTGGTAGAATATTTTTCCTTATGTTTACAAGTCAGATGTTCCCTTTATATTAATATTAGTACTTTTTTAAAGAGAGAAAAAATAAAAATGATACAGAATTTCAAAACAAGATGATAGAAAATAAACAATGGTTATTATATTGTATATTATTATCTTCAAAGTAGTTGCCGACTGTCTTGGTTACTTTTTTCTCCTTGCTGAGACAAAATACCCAACACCCAAAATGAAGAAAGGAAAGGTTTATTTAGCTTACAGTTTGTGGAGGTTTCAGTTCATATTTGGTTGCTTCAGAGGCAGAGTGGCACATGGCAGAGGGCAAACTGTTCCTGGCAGCAAACAACCAGCAAATGTGTGGAATTGCAGGCAAGCAGCCTCTTTCTCTCCTCTACCATGTAAACGGTCTACCCCCACCCAGGGGGCATGTAGCTCTCACATAGTCTCCAGGCCCTTCTCTTCCACAGGCTGAGGATGTATACAAAGTAAGCACCCTGGCTTCCTGCTGAATCACATAGTTAACATTTTAAACTTCCCAAATTAACACAATAAACAACATCCCAGAAGGGTAAGGGCATGTCCTTTTCACCCCAAGATCTACAACTGCTGAGTTAATTAAACCTCTAGATGCCCCAAGTTGACACAATGTATCAACCATAACACTGACATTACAAGATATAGGCAATGTTAGTATTTTTCCTTCACTCATAAGCTTGGGAGTTTTCCATTTCACCTCAGTTGCACACTCAAGAGTTGCAAACTTTTCACACAGCAAGTGAGATAATGTGGGGGCAAGTGGAACAGTCCTCTTCCTCCTTTGGCCCTACCCTTTGCTTATTGCTGTGGTGCCATAATCTGTCTATAAGGTGCCACAGCCTTCACCTCTATGTTGGCGTCATCATCACCGTAGCTGTCTTAGCCACTCCCTATTGCTGGGTCACAAATACTGATATTCACAATTTAGAGGGGTGGATTTAGTTTGGCTCAGTTTCTTGGGCTGCCAGATCCATAGCAGAAATGGCAGGATAGAAGAGTATGGTGGAGGAAGGTGGCTCCCTGTACGGAGACCAGGAAGCAGAGTGTCAAGGGATGAGCCAGGAGGGTGACATACCTTTGCCAGTTATACTTGTGATCTCTACCAGTCAGGCCACATCTCCTGACAGCAAGTCGGCAATGAACTCACCACGCACAAATGCACTGCAGAGCACAGTGCTCCATGACTCAGCCATCTTCCAAACACATGAGGCTGTGGGGGCCTACCCAGATCTAAACCAGAACAATAGCTGCGGTTAATTAAATTAATTGTAACATCCTGGGTCTGTGGTGGGAGATTTACTCACCACACCTTGTATATTATAGTCTTCAGAATGGTTCCTTAAAATAAGTATTTATATCATAGTCAGAGAGAAGCACTTTGCATTTTAGGAGCTTCCACATATTGCAATTTCAGTTCCTAATGTTTTGCAGCCATGCTGTAACCTGTGAGGAGATGCATGTGAGATGATGTAAGGAAACACAAAAATGTATTGGAAAACTGGACACTTATAAATTGGTTGTTAATTATATAAATGAACTTGCAATTTATGCCTTTTAAAACCGCTAAAATTAACCTTTTCTGTAATAAAATGTAGGTATTCAAATGTCATTGCCAAAAAAAGGGGATTGCTTAATGAGTATATGAAATCCAAGAAATAATGATATAATATAAGTCTTTTGATTAATGTTTAAGTCCTGGTATATATGTCATAACTCAGTAAAATTTAGCCATAGGAAGACTCATTGTATAAGGATTTATGAATTTTAGTCTATATACATTAAAATTATTTTGTAATATTTTCCTTGCATTTTATTTTTGTTTTAATTTGGTTAATTTATTTTTGTTTTCACCATTTTTTTAATGTTGGTTACTTTTTACCTTAGTATATTAAAACAGGTGTATTGCTTTATACGTCTTTTTCTCCTATAAATTTTTGCATGTTATAGACTCAGGAAATTTTATCAGAATATAATTGGGATTGAAGACCAAGTATGGAGAGATTGTGATCATGGGGAGTTTATGCTATCAAAATCTGAAAAGGTGCATTTTTTAAAAATACACCTCAAAAATACATTTTTTAATGACTGCATTTGGGGATCTTTAACTATTACATGTATATATATATATTACATATTACAATATATATATGGTATATATAAACTTCAGTGTCATTTTAGTTTCATCCTTTTATTTTAGAGCTAAAAGATCTGCTTTTGAATATAAATGAAGTGTCCAATTACTTTAATGCCTCTCCAGCTCCTAGAAGTTAATCTTGTTATCTATACTTTCCCAGGGAACCTCAACAAAAATTGAAGCACAAATTTTTCTAATTTTCATTGTTCTGTAGGATTTATTCACCAAGCAAGCAGAGAAATTAAAAAGAATGAAAGAGTTGAGCTTGGGTCTTGGCCTCCTGACATGTGGACATTCACTCCTGTAAGAAGAGAAATAGGCTTTACAAGTCGATGCTAAGAACTATAAAAGGCTTTGAAATGGATGTTACTAAACATTTTGAGCTGAGATCACTGGGAAGTTTTTTTTTTTAATACAGGTTTGGAAATGAGGAGAGAGATAGGGTGGGTGCCTTTATTCAACAATATTCTGTGTGTGGTGTTGGAATGGGGGCAGCAGACGGGGGTGGGGATGGGAGCGCATGCTCAAGGACTGTAAGAAGATGGTTGCAGGACCCAGTGGATTCCAAGACAGGGGCTCGAAGGAGATGGTAGCTTTGATGAGGTGAAGGAGACCTATAATGGGAGAGATGGTGAAGACTGATACCTTACAAAGGCGGGACTTTGCACAGCTGAGGAGGGAGCAGATGTGGCCTTGGTAGAGGGCTCCTGAAGCGCAGAGGGCTCGGGCTTGAATGCTGGCAATGGTCTATGCAGCGATACTGCGCTGTTCCTGATTGTCTGTTGTTAGCTCTCCATTTCTGCTGTCTTCCTTCCTCCGGTTATATTCTTATTCCGGACTGTGCAGCAGCTTTAGAATTCATTCTCCTCCCCTGAACTCAGTGGTCCTACTGTGACTGGTGAGGTTTCTCTTTATGATGAATTTTTCCATTTCACTTTTTAAATGGCTTCAGCTGTTCAGTTATACATTCATTTCACAGACTCCATTGCATATTTAATTTTCCACCTATTTTTATCTGCATATGCACTTTCCATGCTACGGCAGCCCCCACTGACTTTAGCCACCACCAAGCCGCATCCTCGTCCCTCCTGAAGCCACACGCCCCTCTCAGTCACTGTCTGCCTGTTTGAACTGTCTGAATACCGTTCCCTTTCATGCCTCCCTCTTTTGTTCATGCGAATTTCTCTGCCAGATGTACTTTCAAACAGCCCTTTGATCGACTTTAGACTATGTATCCTTCTTTCAGTGTCCCTCTTCTTGGACACAGATCCAGGCTGCTGAAGTGAGTTTTGGGAGTTTAAAGCACAAGCAAGTGTCTTCTTGTAGACTCTGGAGATGTAATAACATGCAAATCACATTTAATTATTGCTCTACTTTTGTGTTGCTCCTAGGCAAGCAGGTCCTTTAGAGTGGACGCCCACGTTCAATCTTTCTCCTACTTCATATAGTGCTTAGAGCGCAGTAGGTGCTCAATAGGTTTTTGCTTGCTCAGTCGCTGACCTGGTCCCAAGTGTGCGGGACAGGCCTTCTCAATTTTGGTACTCACTATTTCACTTTTTCACAAGGGAAGAGCAGCTCTGATCAGCTGCAGGAGTTTGGTGCACTTTTTGAACAAGCATGCTGGGATCACCCTGATGAGGTAGGAGAAGCTGCTGCCTTTACAAGTTGCTATTACCACTCCTACCCCTTTTTTCTCTAGAACGTGATCACTAAAGGAATGAAGGCAAAGTCTGTGTCTTTTAAAAATCAACTTAGAGAAATGAACAGATGTATTGTCCTTTTTTTATCCTCTCAATATTTTACCAGTTTTCTAATTCAATCACCTAAATTTTTCAGCACACACTATTTTCCACTCCAATTCTATGCATGATATACCCCATCAATATTCTTTGCACTTGAACCTATAGAGTGCATATTACTTCACTGATCATCTGGAAGGGGTGGTTACTTAGAAATAGAGCTCAATTATTTTGAGGTGAAAGGCATTGCGTGATAAGGGATTTTCCTTTCAGTTGGGCACATAGCTGTCTCAATTTATTTTCTTGAAAATCTTGAAATCTGAGTCTCTAAGAATTGTGCCTGTATGAGGACTCTATGCTTTAGAAAAACAGTTCTTAGGAGGATATAGAGAATTCTTCAAGCAGATTAGATTGGCTAGGTGTATACTGGACCTGCTATTTTGTTAACACTTTTGGGAGTTTAAAGCACAACTGTGAGAAATTTTTATTCAGTCAGCCAAGCATTCAGACATTATTTATCAAGTACATAAGCTGGAATTATTAACTATTCCTCATATGCATAACAAATCCCTTTTTTTGGCAGTTGTACTTCATACAATGTGTGTCTAATAGCCTAGTGCTGTGCATCCAGACTTCTAGATGGCATATATCACAACTTCTGGTAATAATAATTGGCATAACAGTGTCTGCTACTGATCTACAGAAGGAGACTTGTGCTTCTTGCCTGCAGAGCTTTGTGCTAGTCCTTGGGTTTGCAAACCTCACTAAATGTATTTACTGTTTTCCCTTGAGTAGCTCACTGCCTTCCTACCTTGGGAATGGCTGCATATTGTGCTAAATGAAGCCACTGAACCTCTGCTGATTATTTTCCGTTTGCATCTGTCCCTTTCTACCCCGCTCTGTGTCTCAGGGGCTGATGAGTTCTTTATTGTTTTCTCCCTCCTTTAGCTGAAGACAGCCTGTGACATGTTGGCGGACTGTGCTGGGTCCGTGTGGCCCCCTTTTCCCTGTTTCGTTGCTCTTGTGGTGGTAACTTTCTTCTCTGAAGTCCTGGTTCCTGCTAGTGGCTATACTTCTCAGGCTTCTGATCTTGGGTTGAGAAGTACTGTAACTTCTCCTTGTGGCTTCAGTCCCAGAGATAAACTGGACTCCAGGTTGCCAGTGAATTCTTGGCCCTTGTTGATTCCCTCAATCTCTATTTCCTTCTGGGCAATCATTCAAGAGTGTCATTTATTTCCTGGTGGGGCCCGCCATCTTGTGGAACCAGACATTGGAGCTAACAATGACTTTTCAAATAATGTAGTTTATTTCCTCTATTAGTTTCTTAGGGAAATGATGGCAAATTACTTCAAATTTTGTGGCTTAAAGTAAAAAAAAGTCTCACAGATCTGGAGGTGAGATGTATAGAACTGAGGTGAAACAGGGCCATGTTCTTTGATGACTCTTGGGGCTACTACTTCCTTGACTTTTACAGCTCCTGGTGACTCCTCTTGGTTTGTGGCAGTATCACCCCAGTCTTGTCTCTTATCTTCACATGGCTGTCCTAATGAGGCTCCGTGTGTGACTCTCTTTTCCTTGGAGAGTTATCAGTTATTGATTTTGGAGCCCACCTAAATGTAAGGTGGCTTCCTTAGCCAATTACATTCACAAAAAGAACAGTCACATTATGTGGTTCTGGGTAGACATGAATTTTGGGATGACAACATTCAACTTACTATTTCTTCATTCTTAAGATAGAAAATCTAATCAGTATTTTGGCAGAAGATTGTCAGGATATATTTAACGAAATCAGAGAAATTAGTAATATGGGGTGGTGAGCAGTGTGTGATCACTATTTTTATTGGCTAGAAGTGCAAGCAGATGAGCATGAAACCATAGTGTGCATTTACATTCAGGGCATAACTTTGTCTGAATAGGATGGACACATCAGATGACTATTTTGAAAAGAAAGATGAATGGCTATTCATCAGTCTTGCATTGAGCTCCACCTTACAAAGTTGTCATGAGTCAGGAAATTAACTTTTGCTTCCCTGCTGCTCCTATCTCTTTAGGGTGTTGCTTTTTCTCACACTCCAGATGCCTCGTCACATGACTCCATTGTGATACCATAAGGAGGAAGGTGCCACAGGGCACACCAACTTACATTCAGAACTTCCTTATATGCCTCCATCTTGCTGCTAAGAAGTCTGGGAACAGAAGGCTCATTTTGAACATTCATCTATTCAGCTAAAAGTCAGCCTTTCCTTCCTATTTAGACAGCAACAAGACAGATTTTTTTGGAAAAAAATTAGTAGTCTATGTCATCTTCTGCAAAACCTTATCTACCAGTTCCTTAATAATATGTCTTATACTTTTGAAGCCTCTGCAGAGTTTTCTGTAAAACTTAACTCCTTATTAGACATTTTCAGTGTGGACTTTCACAACCACACCTAAAGACAGTTGTCATCGTTTGCCTACCTTATATGAAAAACATTTATTCAATGAACCTGTACTTCACGAGCATCTACTATGTGCCAGTATTAAAAATTTAGAGCTATCAAAGAAGCAAAAGAAGCCTTTGTTCTTCTGAGGTAGCATATCACCAATGCGGTGGAAAGCAATTATTTAAAAGGTAGATACATTAAATTAAGTCAAATCATAAATATTAAGTGAAGTATAAATATTATTAAGATATAATGGACTATGTTATACAGAGTGTTTAATTTGGATAAAGTAATATAATCCTTAAGGCATTTTGGCAATTGGAAACAAAGAGAGGTTATAAGAAACCTTATTTATAAAATAGTCATAGTGCTTCCCAAGCCTTCATTTTGTAGGAATGCACAGTTGCTGAGGCTGTGTTGCTAGGGTCTTCAGCCTCTGAATTTAGATACTGAATCTGGGCCTATGACTCCTGCCCTTCCCACCCTTCTACATTTCCTCAAGTTAATCTCTCAAAGGTTAATTCCATTTTACCTGAAACACAGTACATTGTTCTGTCATTGTCTTTGCAGATGCAGGAAGAAGCTAATGATCTCAACCAACTCTATAACTTTTATACTGCATCAAAACCAATTTAGAAAGCAAGACTTGAAAGAGAGCAGATGAGAGAGTCGCTGGGATTTACAGGTCCCAAATCCATGCTATGTAGGACTTGCTAGAGGACCATTGAGGAGTTTGCTTAGAAAATAAATGACTCACCAGACCAGGAGAGCAATGTCTAACTGTGAAGGGAGGTTACATGAAGGAGATGAGATTGTTGTCTATGGCATAATGGTATAGCACCAGAGTCAGTGGGCAGTGGCTGGAATAACAATAGCTAACATTTTATAGCGATTACCCTACCCTGTTTTTTTTTTTGGCGGTACTGGGGATCGAACTCGACCCTGCACTTGCTAGGCGGGTGCTTATTCCACTGAGCTATATCCCCAGCCCCTATAGCGATTACCCTAGAGTGAGCATGCTAAATATATTGACTAATTTAATCCACAGAATAATACTGGAGAGAAATATGGTAATGACTCAGTATTTACCCATGAGATACCCAAGACACAGATAGCTCAGTGTATTTAAGGTAGCTTTGGTTGATACCCAGATAGTCAAACTCCAAAACCCATCCTAAAACACAGTGCTGTGCTGTGTGTCCTCAGCGTGATGGATCATCCTACATGTGGCTCTGGCTAATTCAAAGCAGGTTAGATTGCAATAAATATTCCACTATCCTAAAATAGGGATGTGGAAAGGTATTTGCATATGGTGAAGTAGTTGGCTAAGCTCATTCTTATTGTATTTTTAGGTACCAATTATATATGCAACAAAGTGGCTGAGTGGACTGAATTGGTGACTGAATAGCAAAAATGAAAATTATCAGTATGCCGGCTGCATCTCATATCATTCAGTAAGATGCTGTTCATGAGAAATGAAAATGCAATCCAGATGCTTGGTAAATTGTCAGTCAATTAAAATTCTGCAGGGTACAGAGGCTTCTGAGAGTCAGATATTCAGCCCTTTTGCTTGATCACAGAATGCAGATTTTTGGGAGCTCACCTTCCTTAAAATATATTTCCTTGATTAATTCAGGATCACCAATCTAAGAAATGGAATGAATGTCCCGGGACTAATGATTTGAAACTTCTGTGACTCTATCCCATTACCACTATACTCCTTCAGCCCAGAACCTGACCACTTCCCAAGGTTAGTTCTGTAAATGGTAGGCAAGTAGAAAGCAGATATCCACTGAGATGCAAGCCCTATGGCACCAGTAAAATTTTCCCTCATGAGTCCTTTCAAATAAAGGGTTAGTTCTACAGAAAATCTCCTGAACTCTTGAATAGAGTCATCATTTGTCAGAATCTAACCCACACCTTAGGTTCAAGTGCTGCCACCCAGAAGAAATGATTGGGCCTAGCTGTGTAGTCCATACAGAGGCCCAGCCACACTGTCCTCCCAGAGGTCACTCTGGAACTGAGTACTGGAAATCTTTCCAAAGTTCCCCACTAAGACATACCAAGTCAATGTCCAAGGTATGAACTGTTCAGTCCATAAGGAGATGTGCAGGCAGTGAGCTTTGTCTATCACAAAATGTAAGAGACTATCAGCTATAAAACCATATTTGGTGTTTTGCTCTCTCCCTCTCCTTAAATTGGAAATGGCATTACATGAGTACTATTTTACTTTTATAATTATTTACTATCTGAAGTGATTAAGTGCATCATTTACTTTGTAGCTTATAAGAATCCAGAGTGTAGCTTCAATATAATTATACTTGAAGACTCTGAACATAAAGAAGAGCACTTTAAATATATCCACTCATAAAAAGTAATTGAATATGCTTTTGGGTTACTTCCTTTTCAGGTTGTGAGTGGGTTTGAAAAAACTTATTTGGTACCATTTTGATTTCTTTAGGATAAAATACATGTGTATTTATACATATGGAGATGTACAAAGTTTCTTGATTTCTGATAACACATCTCTTTTTCAATACATGGACTTTCTTGGAATGTTTCCATCCCTCAGTGACATGGCCTGAAAGATATATTACTATAGTATCTGTATCTCTCAGTTGTATCTGATTGTTTTCATGAAGGGCACCAGATCCAAGCTGGGCCAGTTGGTCACTGCTCTTACTCTTTTTCTGTAGGTCTTGGACATGTAATATGCAGTTCTGCAGCAACATGAAGATGTCATTTCAATCATTTAAGCTAAAGAAGCAAGGAAAGCCAGTGTGCGGAAGTGGAAAATGGGCAGAATGGAGCCAAGAGTGACTGGGTCTATGTACATCCCTCCCCGACCAAACGTCCTGCCTCTGAGTTCATGAAAATATTGGCATAGTTTTGGAAGACCATCTTGCCACTTGCTTCAGTTACTAACTAAAGTGGTCCTAATTAGAAGAGGTAAAACTCCATCATTCTTAAAATATTATGTGTTTATGGTCAATGATTCTGCCATATGAACCAATTACCAACAAACAGATACTTCTATGCATTCCCTTAATGTTTGTTCTAATTTGCATCCCACATTTTCCTTAATGAAAAGTATTGCAGTCGCTGTCTGAGAGGAAGGTGGTAAGTTTTTTTTTGGAACAGCAGGTTGGGTATTTGGTGGGGTAGAATGCCTTTTTCTCAGGTTATGGGTCTCTTGTTTCATCACAGATACTTCTATTTCTGAAATTCACTTATTATTTAATGTAGAGTATAGATACTGTTCACTTGCTTTTTTCTTTTACTAGTTCAGAACCATGTCATTCAATTTTATATAAGGGCCAAAGTGCTCATTTTTATGGTTCAAACTCCTAAGTAAATCTGTCTCAGATTCAGTGTGCTGCATTTTCAGATCTTCTACCCATTGCTGGACATGTGATGTAGTTACTCTTCCCTCTTCACACATTTAGGCCCTTAACCTTAAGACAGTTTCTCTACATAAGCTTCCAGTGTTTTGTAGTCAAAATCTCCATATTGTCTCTTTCCCCAACATACAGATTGGACTTCCCATTTTTAGAACTGTGCTGATCAGAGTCCTTCTGTAATTAGCAGTATCACTTCCTCATTTTTAAGTAATTGAGGAAAGATTGGGTATCCTGTTTTACATTTCTTTTTGCATTGTCTCATAGCCTAGGACACAGCGATCTGAACACAACCACATGTTTCTGAGTTTACTTAGAAATAAGTTTTTGAACTCTTCTGGAATTATACTATCAATTGACAAAAGATTCAAAGGAAGCCAGAATCTATTAGTGGTAAGTGTAAGTTTATAAAATAAATGTGAGCAATGAAGATGGTTCAATAATTTTGTTTGAAAAGGCAAAAAGAAGTTCAAATGAAGGTAGAGCTTCAAGTAATTGTAACATCTAAAGCAAACATGTAGAACCATTTCAAGAAAGTGTGAATAATGAATCAATTTATTTAAATGTACTTGATTTAGCAAAAGTGAAATAATTTTTTCATCTTTACTTCTAAAATAATATCTAGGTTCATAAAATGGACACAATTTCACCTTCCCAATTTTATTTTGCTGTTACTAATGGGGATAGATTTGAGAACAGAGCCCACCATTCTTTTCTAATGCTTTCATTTAATACTATATTTCCAGAATAGTATTTCTCAAAATATAGTACATTTGGCATCACATAGTTTGCTTATTAAAGAGGCATAATCCTAGGCATGTTTCTGGAGGTTGGGTATGTTATGCAAAGGGTCTTTTGTAATTCTTAGGCACATCACATTTTTGAGGAACATTAATCTACCAAACACTTCTGAACAGAAATCAGGTGTCTCCATACACACTAATAAAGTGGCCAGAAGTTTTAAAATCTTGGACAAGTCCCTCAACTATCTGTATCCATATATAAAAAGACCATGATGAACCTGCTCCTAGAACTCTAGTCAACTATAGTGTGTGCGAGCTTGGCGAACTCATATTTGGCAGGAACTCTAAATCATTCATTACCACCCATCATGTGCAGGGAAATCAGAAAAGACTATGGTTGAGTTTTACAGATTATTGTTGGTATTGTGATGGAAATTTAAAAACCAACTAATAGTCTGATACCATATTAGTACAAAATATGATCATGCAGCCCATCACTTAGACCAATCTAGACTCAGTCAGCCTTGACTGGCCATGCCCAGCTGCAAACTAGAGATAGTCTGACCCAACTCAGTTTGACCACCCTTAGATGCACACCCTGTACTTTCTAGTCCACAGACATATTCTGTTTGTTAACTTATTTCAAGGACTTTCTGCTCAGCAACCCATGGTGACTGTTGCTATCCAATAAGAATTCACCACGCTTTCAAGCTTCTGTACTTCCTGCTTGCAAACCTACATGTCAATGCCAAACCCAGCTCAGGGCTGACGCTTTGGGAGTAACCTCCATAATAAAGTTGGTTGTCCTTCCTGATCCTTGGTACAGAGCATTTTCCATTTGCTTCAGTGCTGGTTATGTAACAGTAGAAGTCTTAACTACTCTTTTATCAGCCAGGGATTTAGGTCAGCTGCACAGCACGTGTCTGGCAAGCCAAGGTTATGAGTTTGATTTTCTGTCCCCCAAAGAAAAGAAAATTAAACAAAAACTACTCTTTCAGTAAAGCTTAAAATTTAATGAAAGAAAAACACTCTAAGGAATGTGCCACCATTTTTATGTTGATCTTCCACTAATTTATTACCTTTTTAAAAAAAAAATCTTAAATTCTCCATAACAACTCAATATTATTTTAGAAAGTTTAACCTATGCGTTTTTCTTTTCATTTTAGTATGTGTTTATAACCTTGGAAGCTTTTCTCATATATTAGGAAAGCAAATGGCAAAGAGAAGGAAGATGGAGTTCAAGTTATATTTTAATCTTAAAGTGCTGATGATAGCATAAACATCAAACTCTATGGATAGAATTACAAGTTTGCCTTTTTCTTTATTTATTACCCACCATAGAGTAAAAGACAGCTGGTGAGATCTAAATCAGATAGTACACCTAGCAACAAGGCTGACAAATGATGTAAAGTACTTCTGAAACTTTCTAAATGAAGCAACTACTTACCAGTAAAAATAAATGAGTTTTGTACTTGTTGTGCTACAATTATGGCTAAACCCATTGGCTTTCCTCATGAAGACAAAGTAAAAACTTCAAAGTGGGCACTCCTTCTGCCCTAATGAAATAATGTCTACAATCGAAATTCTGTAAAGCTTTATAACTAACATTTAGCAATTTTGTTAAAATGAGTTTTTCAGTCTGGGATCTTTTATTATTGTCACATAGGCTTAAGACTCAATGATTCTGTGTTTGATAGGATGATTCAAAGTAAGGTATTATATTTGAATTATGTTTACATGTTTTTAAATGCATTTAAGTGCCTTTATTCAATACAAGGCTGTAACAAAGAAGAGACAAATATTTGCATGGACCTTCTGTATACAAGACACTAAGAACAAAGAGGACACCTTTTTTTAATTTAAAAAAAATAAAAGTACAAAAACATACTAACAAACAGACACCAATTAGCATAAAAAATAGTACAGTCACAACTAATCTACAGGCAAGGTGACATGGTCTCAACACTGGTTATTGCTTTATCCATTGATATCTTCGAAGTGTAAATATAACCCATATACAGACATGCAAATTTAGTCAGACAATTAATCTTCTCAACAACAGAAAAAATACAAATACCAAAAATCCAAAGACAAAAAACAAAACAGGCAAACAAAAACAACAACAACAACAACAAAAAAACCACCAATAGTTGCTGCTTTGCATATTGATATCTTCGAAGTGTGTGTTCAGGATAACACATACAGACATACCAGATTGATCAAATAACCCGTCATTGATTATTCCTTAGCATTAAGTGATATAATACAATAGTAGAACCATGTTAGCCCTCCTGCATATATGTATATTCATATATACATACATATATTTTTGTCTCTTTCTTTTCTCCTTTCCCTCGTCCCATCTGTTCTTTGTTTTAGAACAGATTTCCTTCATGATTCTTAGTTTATATTCCCACGCTCGGGTTCTTACACCAGTGATACAATACGTTGCCTGCTCATATATCGCTGATTTATTTCACTTATGAGGATGGACTCCAGTTTTGACCACTTGCCTACAAAGTCCCCAAAACTGTCTTTCTTTATAGCTGAATAATATTCCATTATATAGAAATGCCACAATGTTTTAATCCAGTCTTCTGTGGATGGGCACTTGGGTTGCTTCCACATTTTAGCTATTACAAATTGTGCTGCTATAAATATGGGTGCACATATGTCAGAGGGATATGATGTTTTCAGATTTTCTGGGAAAATACCCAGAAGAGGAATAGCTGGTTTGAATGGAACCTCTAGACCTAGTTTGCTGAGAAATCTCCAAACGGCTCTCCACAGTGGTTGCACCAGTCTGCATTCCCACCAGCAGTGTAATAGAGTCACTATTTTTCCACAGCCTCGCCAGCATCTGTTATTGGATGACTTTTTCATACTGGCCAGTCTTACTGGGGTGAGGTGAAATCTCGATGTTGTTTTTACTTGCATTTCTCGAATGACTAAGGATGTGGAACATTTTCTCATATATTTATTTGCCATTTGTATTTCTTTGTCTGAGAAGTGTGTATTCATCTCAGATGCCCATTTCTGGATTGGGTCTTTGAATTTGGACAGGTACATGTTTTTTAATTCTTTGTATGTTCTAGATAGAAGACCTTTGTCTGAGGGACAGCCAGCTAGG
>PVLD010015639.1:0-47852 GCA_004027595.1 Dinomys branickii | reverse complement strand
AAAAAAAAAAAAAAAAAAAAAAAGAAAACACAAGAACCAAAAATCCAAAGACAAGAAAGAAAACAGGCATACATCAACAACAGCAACAACATCAACAACAACAACAGAAGAAAAAAACACCGCTTGTTGCTGCTTTACATATTGTTATCTTCGAAGTGTGTGTTCAGGCTAACACATACAGATATACACTATTAATCTAATATCCTGTCTTCGATTATAAGCAAAATGACTATTTGCAAACCACAAAATACATACCGATGAAAAAGAATAAATTATTAATAAATGCATCTTTGATAAAACTAGAATATTATGCCCAGAGAAATACAGCCCACTGAAATAGTCACAAATTGTATGATTACATCCATACAAACATTTTAGAAATGACATAATTCTGAAGACAGACTTCACTGGATGACAGATGTTTACAGATTGTGCAAACACAGTTTAAGTGTGGCTACAAAGGGGTAATAGGTGGGTGACTCTTGTGACAATGGAATATTTTAACATTTTATTATGATGGTGAATACATTAATCTGCCCACAAGATAAAATGATATAGAACTTTAATTGAACATTGTACTTTTGTTCATTTCCTGGTTTAGAAATAGTACTATATTTACAGTACTGTGATTATTGGGGGACATGGGATAACAGGTACATGAAACCAATCTGAGTTCCCTTTGGAGACCTACTGTGTATATAATTAGTTCTCTGATAAACACGTTGAGTGTATATATTCCTTTGAATACATGTATATATTCCTTTGTAAGGAATATAACTACTTTGTATGTATTCACAACTCTATACATATTTTATTTGGAATATTCTTTAAAGAGAAAAAACAATAACAAAATAATAACAATGAAAACAAAAACAACAAAAATGACACAGTATTTCAAAACAAGATGATAGGGATTATTAATGGTTGTTATATTACATATTCTTATCTTTAACAAAGTTGCGCAGATTACCCGATGTAAAAATGCAAGATTTATCAAACAATTAAAGACAATAACAAGTAATAAAAAACATTAGAAATGATACGGAACTTCATTAAACAAGTTGGTAGGAATTCAACAACGGTTGTTATATTGCATATTGTTGTATTCTGGTTACTAGACATAAGCATGCAAATTGGTCAAGAAAAAAATTTAAGCATTAAGCATTCCATTCCATAAACCAGTAGACATCGGACATACACTTATCCCAATTATCCTTGTGTATATATGTATGTGTGTATACATCTTTTCATTTTAAAAAGAAAAAACGAAAAATAAAATAACAAAAACTAGACCCATGTTTATCACCATGCACCAAACTAAAGTCAAAATGTCTCAAAGTTCTAAAGATTATAACATAAATATTAAATCTAATGGAAGAGAAAGTAGATAGAAATCTTGACAACATAGGGGTAGGCAGAGATTTCAAGAACAAAAACTGCACAGCAAATATTTCAAAGAATCAACAACTGGGCTCTCATCGAGATTGCACATCAAAAGAAATTACCAACAGGGTAAAAAGAAAACCCATGAATTGGGAAAAAATTAGCCAACTGTCCCTCAGACAAAGGACTCCTATCTAGAACATATAAGAATTAAAAATAATCAGGCCCCCAAAATTCAAAGTCCCAATCCAAAAATGAGCATCTGAGATGAGCATACATTTTTCACATGAAGAAATACTAATAAAAATAAATATATGGGAAAATGCTCAACACCATTAATCATTCTTGAAATGCAAATTAAAACAACACTGAGATTCCATCTCACCCCACAAAGAATAGCTATCATCAAGAAATCAAGCAATAATGAATGCTGTAGTGGCTGTGGGTTAAAAGGAATCCTTTTCCACTGTTTGTGGGAGTGTAGACTGTTGCAATTACTGTGGAAATCAGTCTGGAGATTCCACATTAAACTAGGACAAGAAGTCCCATTCCACTCAGCTATTTCACTCCTGGGTATTTTCCAGAAGCATTGAAAACATCATAGCACAGCAACATATGTGTACTTAAGTTTATAGCAGTGCAATTTTTATGGCTTTAAGATCTATAATGATCACTACTGTTTTATTCCTGTTACTGATGATTTATGTCTTTCTTCTTTTTATTTTTTCACTACTATTGAAGGTTTATCAATGTCATTGATTTTTTCTAAATCTTTTCATTGCTTTGATTTTCTGTACATTTCATAGTTTTGAATATTATTTATTTTTCCTTTATTGTTTTATTGCTTTTTCTTGCCCTGGGTTTATGCTATTCTTCTTATTCTATCTTTTTTTTTTTTTTTTTTTTTTTTTTTTTTTTTTTTTTTTTTTTTTTTTTTTTTTTTTTTTTTTTTTTTTTTTTTTTTTTTTTTTTTTTTTTTTTGCAGTACTGAGGATCGAACTCAGGACCCTGCGCTTGCTAGGCAAGCGCTTATTCCACTGAGCTATATCCCCAGCCCCTTCTATCTTGTTTTGAAGCCAGAAAGTAGGGGAGAAATAATCGTGAAAAATAATAGGATGACATGAGTGATTATTTTAAAATCTGAAAAATATTATCTGTTAATTTTCTGTTTGAGATATCATATTATAGTTATTGTAACAGTTAAGGAGGATTGTCAACTAAAGTGTCTTAGAACCTGCCATGAAGTTTAGTAAATCACAATTCTGGGTGTGTCAGGGCGGGTTGTAGAGGTGTGATTGCGGGTATTATATATTGTTCCTGGCTATTTACTCCCTGCTGGTGTTGCAATGTTCTGCTTCTCTTTTCATCATGATGTTTCTGTCTTCGAGCCACTTGACCACGGACTGAACCCTCTGAAATTATGAGTGAAATAACCTTCCTTCCTTTAAATTATGGTTTTTGGATAATTTGTCCCACAAATCAGAAAGTGGACTAAAAGAGACGTGAAACAAATTACCATTGCAGGAAACAATGCATTTTTTCCTTACAACTGCATGTGAATCCATAATCATGAAAAACAGAGTTTTTTTAAATGAAGGCAGAAAAAAGATTATCTTGATCATCTAAA
Source organism: Dinomys branickii (assembly GCA_004027595.1). Lineage (NCBI taxonomy): Eukaryota > Metazoa > Chordata > Mammalia > Rodentia > Dinomyidae > Dinomys > Dinomys branickii. The sequence goes on along the minus strand of PVLD010015639.1, from coordinate 44,842 downwards.
ATACTGACATAATTGATTACCTGTAGTTCTGTAAGAATGTAAATTATAAAAGACATCCTGAGCCTCGAAAAAAAAATTATTTTGAATACAAAGCAAATATGTAAGAGTAGATGAACCTTGACCAAAATGGTTAAAATATTGCTGAGCAATTTTTTAAAAAAAATATGCACAATTAATTAAAGAAAAATAATAGTAACAAATTATCCAGCATATGTGGAATATCCAGCATATGTGGAAGAAAAATAATTAATAATGGCAAAAATATAAAGAAATAAAAAATGAGAACAAGAATATATCAGTGTTGTATATTAAATATGAAACACTTTGACTTAAGTTATTCTTGGGAAGACCTTGTGTTTTAGAATAAAATCACTTTTATTATAATGACAAAGATGTCTTGCAAGATGCATGTAAACTTTAACCAAAATAATAGTATCGTGTTTCTAAAGGCATAAATACTATGAGATAGAGGCATTTAGTAATGATAAATGGACCAAATCAGCAGGAATATATAGGCGAACAAAATTTAGATATATTAAGTAGTAGACCTTTAAAATGATGAAAGTCAAATTGAAAATGAAATGGTGTTCTTTATAAATCAGCAATAAATATGGGCCATTTAAATACATCTCTTTAAGGAATTGGTATTGTATGTAGTCAAACAGGCTGGAATCTTATAGGCCCATCGAGGGTTGAAGAAATGGTGCTTAGGAAGAAGTGAAGAGGAAATGGCATAAGGAAAATTTACACCTGATCTTCTGCACCAGACAATAAGTGTATTGAGGTACTCTGTTGAAGTTCTCAAATTATAAAAAGTTCTATATATATATTTAATGTAATCGTATTTTAGGAAAAACTAAATTAATTCCTGAAATAAAGTATTTGCCCTATTTTTATTCCTTTCCTGAGATCGTTCACACTTGATTTCCTTTGTCCTTCATATTTCTAAACTCTGTACTTCTGTTTTCTCATGGCATCTCCCAACCAGGTTTGAGAGTGTTCACAATTTCTTCTTTTCTTAAACTATCTATACCCTTAACTTCTATGATGCCACATCTCTATTTAGTCTTTTCTTGCTTCTTTGACATTCATTTTCAATATCCTCATACTTTCATTCTTTTTCTTCCAACCAGTATTAAAGTTTCTCAGGGTGCCGTCATCCTTGATTTTTGTGTCCTTTGTCCCATGTTTTCTAGGCTATTTTGTTCAAATATATGCTTTTATTTACTATCACAAACTGTCAAGTATTCACAAATATTTGTGTTCTCCTGAAAATCTTTGCTTGAATATATTCTGTGAATTCAAACTCAATGGACCTAAGCTACAAATCACAATTATCTTTCTAACCTGACTCTTTCAGAATATATACAGTCCATTATTCAAGTTGAAAATGCAGATGTGCTTACTCATACCACTGAACTTGCATCAAGTTCTAATCATTGCATTCTAACTGGAATCCTCTAAGACTGTGCTTGTAACCACCATTTCTATATTTCCTTTTTGCTCATAGTCTAGTCAAATTATATTGCCTACTATACTAAAATTGTCTCAACACACTGTATGTGCAGAATTATCTCTTATCCTGTTTTAATCCATTCTTACAAGTATCTTCAAGCTTGTGTGTTTGTGATAAAACTAACATCCAAGTTACTCACTAAGTGCCTTTTGGTGGCCTTCCAGCATATTTAAAAGAAACTCCAGAATCTTCAATGACCCTGAAAAGGAAGCCCCCTCCTAATGGACACCTCCTTCTCTTGAGACCCTCCATTTACTCATAATGGTTCTGTCCCATCATTCACATACTCCAGTCATGGGGAACTCTTTTCAGATTTTGAATGATTTCCTGGCTTAGTCCCGCAACCTGTACTATTCTCTGCCTTAATCCATGGAATTACCACTTATACTTTAGTTACACATTGAAGTATTTTTACACTTAGTTTTATATTCATATACTTCTAAAAATCCTGTATTTCAATAGTTATTAACTTTGTGAGTATGGTACTTTTCCCAATAAATAGAAAAGTCTATAGTGTAAAATATAGGTTTAATAAATGTTTGAAAGAATTAAAGGAGAGGAAATTCACAATATCATATATCTGTTGCTGCATCATTGTAATAGATGGTAAATTTTTTGTTGTGAATATATACCTAATAAATAACATGCAGGGTTCTATCTGTATGGTTCTCTATAAAAATATTCTATTTAAAACTTTTTTAGAATCACTTCTATCATCTCCAGTGAAAACTTGTATTCCCATTTACTATGAAAAGAGGACATATAAAAATATAGACAGATTTCTACAGCTATTTTCTAGGAGTCAAGTGACTAATTAATTTAATGACAGTGATACTCGATATAGCTTTTTTCATTAATTCATTTAAACAATAAATATTTTGTGACAACTTTGTGCCATTTTTAGTGTACCAGGGATACAGTGGAAAACAAGGCACACAAAAGAACTTTCACTGTAGGCACTGTAGTCTGTTGAGAGAGAACATCATTTGGTCAACAGGTCAATAATCCGTTACCAGGTAGTGGAAAGTGCTAAAAGAAAATGAAATAACCCGAAGAAAGTCAAAATGATCAAGGTCAAGGAAGTATTATTTTAAAGACTAAAATAACAGAAAGGAGTTTATAACTTACTGACGTTTAAGGAAAGACCAGGAAGACAGGAGTGAGCTTTGCCCTACATATGGAAGGATGTTCCTAATACGAACGAAAAACTAATGAAAATATCTTCACTGAGAGCTAACTTGACACATTTTAAGAAAGATAAGGATAAATGAAGGAAATGTATAGAAGGAAGTATGGAAGAATAGAACAACTAAGCAAGAGGAGACATAGTACCGAGCATCTTTCAAGCTGTAATAAGGATTTGTATTCTAAAGGTAATGAGGAGCGAATGAAGAGATCTTTGACAGTGAAAAGATGGTGTGTGTGTGTGTGTGTGTGTATGGAAGTGTATGTGTTTGTTGAAAATACCCGTTGGCTGACTTAGTCTGGGTGTAGAGTGCAGTATTAAAATCAAATAATGAAGCAAAGTTTTTCTGTATTTTGATGGTTTAATCGTCACTTCAGAAAGAGACTAATTTCTTCAAGTTGAGTGATCTTTAAGTTTTGTCATCCTAACATATTTAACATGGATTTGAGAGAAAATTATGTGGGAATACATTTTAAATTTCCAGTCTTATTGTCATGTGGATTCAATTCAATTTTCCCCACACATCTCCACACTCCTCAATTGCTGATTGGGTTTGGTATATTCTTTCTGTGAAATGAAGATAGCTTATAAAACCATTTTTTCAGTGTTTAATCATTCCTTAACATGGGAAGCTTATTCTCAGATTTTCTTTAACTTAGAATCATATAGCAATAAACTGGTATCGACCACTACCTTAGATATTATGTAACTGATCATTTTGAAACCAGCATGATTTTCTCTTTATTGACGTGGACGTTCACAGTAAGTAAAGTTGTGTATGTTCAATTGGACAAAATGTCCTTTGTTATTGGGCAATAATCGCTTGCCACATTGTTCAATGATTGCATGAAGGGCAGTAAGTAATAGATGGTAAAAAAATTATTTTCTTGAAATGGTTAAAGTTACTATATGCAATTGGCAGAATTATATGGGACACATTTTTATATACAAAGATTTATAGATTAAATTTTACTTAAGGAAGTGATAGAGTATACATTTTAACTCTTTAGCAAGTCACTATGACTGCTCCACAATATAGTAAAAATTGTACATAGCGTTATTAAATTACAACTGATGTATAATGAGCTGTCTATATTGAAAATGTACAACTTGATTCATTGTGATCTCTATGTGTGAAGACATGAACCATAACAATGACAGTAGGTATATACACCACCCAAAAGTTTCTTCATGACTCTATGTAACCACTTGTCCTTCTTCATCACCCCTATACTCTCCAGGCATTCAATAATCTAGAGAGACATTTACATAATCTAGTGGTTTGTGTAGGTGAAATCATACAATATATACTTTTGTTACGTAGCTGCTTGTGGTTAGTATACTTTATAGTTCATAGGGATGCGTGCATTAAGTTCTGTTCTTTTCATGTATTATTCCATTTTTTACCCAGTCAGATAATGATCATTACTTATACATATTTTGAAATTACCATAAATATAACTACTATGAATATTCTTGAAGTTTTGTTGCCTATATGCTTTTTTATCTCTATAAATATAGCCAGTAGATGTAATTCCTTTCAAATTGGAAATTATGGCTATTATATTCGTAAGCTTTATAAGAATCTTCCAGATTATTACTCTGAGTAGTTTTTAGCATTTTTATTTCCGTCAGTGGTGTAGGAGACTTCCATTTGTAAAAAGCAGTAACAGATTGCATATATTATCAAAACTTCATTTCTCAAGGTCATTTACTATCTAGTTTTCTCACTAATAATTTCTAACAATTATTAAAAGTATAGTAGATGTCAGCCTGGGGAGTAAGTATTTTACAATCCTTATCTTAATTTTATTTTCACAGCAAGAATGTAAAAGCAAATAAGAGTAAACTAAAGTTAAATAACTTACCATAGAACACATCAATTATAATTCATGTTTCTGTAATTGGAACCCAAGTTGTATCACTGTGGAGATAATGCTATTGAACACTGGTATATTCTCCCATTTTCTAGGACAGGGTTTCTAACGTGGACTTCTTTTGTACCTGGTTAAAACTTAATGTCCTTACACTACAAAGACTTTGAAATCTAGTATATTTTTTTCTGAATTATACTGAAGTAAGCAATATAAAACTCATACAAGAACCTAAATGTATTGAAAACCAGTTTTATAAAGATTTAAAATTTATGATATAACAATATACATAATTCCTTTTAAACACATTAAGTAACAAAATATATCAGTGGGGTTAATAACACTTATACAGTAGTGGCAAACCTATGGCATGCATGCTGCAGCTGGCTGCTATGATTGAATGCTATAAAATGTTCATCCTCACTAACCTATAATGTTAAACTTGCAATGAATGTAAAAATAGTTTCAGTAAATGTAACACCTATAAAATGACATGAAATTTTTGTTATTTTTATTAGCAACAAAATTCACAGTTCCTACTATTATAACTTATACACTATAAACAAAAGTGAAAATAATGCTACATTCAAGTAGAAATTAATGAAAGTAAAGTATAATATTTCTTATATTCCTGTTAACAAGTATCTATGTTCTATCCAAGGATGCTTGAACCTGTGCTTAGACCACTTGCTCTAGACCATAAGCTCCATAAAAAATATAGAATCCATGTTTGTTTTAACCATAACCAGTGCTTGATACAGTGAATGGCATAAAGCAAGTTCTAGAGAACGTGTGAGTTAATAGAATAGAGATTTTAAGTACTGCACTGGACATTAGGATATTGCAATGGACAGGATAACCATGACTTCATGTATCAGGAACTACTACCAGGCTGAGAGTGATGGGTATGCCTGTAATCCCAGTGCTCAGGAGGCTGAGGAAGTTAGGGTCGCTGAGTTTGTTGCCATACTGGTCCACATAGTGAGTTCAAGACCAACATAAACTACATAGAAAAGACTTATCTCAAAAAAGTGAACTAATACTATACTGGGAAATACACTTAAGCCAATAGAATTGCGTGAACTTTCCATGTTAATTTTGGAGTGACTGGGTCCTTCTCTGGTTTTGGTATTAGTATGAAACTTGCCTCCAGAAATGAGTTAGGGAGAATTGCTTCCTTTTCAATTTCATTAAAGAGTTTGAGGAGTGTTGGCATTAAATCTTGGCTTAATTTTTTATAAAATTCTGCTGTGAATCCATCAGGGCCTGGGCTTTTCTTTGTCGGTAAGTTTTTAATGACATTTTGAATCTCATTAATTGATATTGGGTTGTTCAGGGTTTTTATATCTTCCTGGTTCAACTTTGGTAATTTGTACATTTCTAGGAATCTGTTGATTTCTTCTGGGTCTTCTATCCTATTAGAGTCTGGGTATTTTCCTAGAATATCTGAAAACATCATATCACCGTGATATATGTGCACCTATGTTTATAGCAGCACAATTTGTAATAGCTAAATCGTGGAGGCAACCCAAATTTCCATCCACAGAGCACTGGATTAAAAAACTGTGGCAATTTTATACAGTGGAATATTATTCAGCTGTAAAGAAAGATAATCTAGGGGCTTTTATAGGCAAATGGTCACAATTAGAGACCATACTCATAAGTGAGGTAAATCAGATGTGCACGTGTAAACAGCGTATAGTATCATTAGTGTAGGAACCTGGAGGTGAGAATATAGATCGGGAGGTATGAAGGGAGACTGCTCAAGGGTAGAGAGCAATCGGGATGAAGGGAAAGATAGGAGGAGAGCAGAGTAGATATGTATGTATGTGCGGGATGGCTGACATGGTTGCACTATTGTCTCATGTCATTTTGATATGGGGAACAATCGATGATTAGTTGTTTGATCAATCTTGTATGTCTATTTGTATTGTCCTGAGTATACACTTTGAAGCTATCAACATGTAATACAACAACTATTGTTGATCCCCTGCCATCTTATCTGTAGTTCGGTTTTTGTACTGTTCTTGTGCTACTGTGTGTATGTTTGTTAGTGTTTTTGTTCTTTTATTTTTAAAATAAAAATAATTTAAACAAAAACTTTGGAGTGACTGAGTTGTGTCATCTGCAGTATATATGTGTGTGTGTGTGTATGTATATACGTATATATATATATGTATGCTTCTATAGATTCAGTGTAAAATTTGAATGAATATTTAAATACAAGACGTAGACACATAAACACATGCATTAATATATGTTAATGTATGTATTTTCATGTCTGTGTCTGGTGTACATGAGTATGACCCTATAACAATGGCTATTGCCCTGAATTATGTAAGTATTTATTGTTTTACAAAAATAAGAGAAATGCGAGTTTCTATGGAATTGTATAGAAGGAGTAAATAATTTCATCCAGGAGATAAAACATGCCTCAAGCAGCAAATTAAGTTTCAAGCTTATTCCACAAGGTTGGATAGATCATTGAAAATGAAAAGCAAACAGAATCTGCAAGGTAGAAGTAGGATGTTGATATACTCAAAATGCTGAAAGAATAAAAATAGTTGCCACCAAAAACATTATGTCCATCATGCATGTCCTTTAGAATGAAGGAAGATAAAAACTTATGAAAAATTTTATTCATGGGCCGGGGATGTAGCTCAGTGGCATAAGATCCTTCCTGACACAAGATCCTGAGTTTGATCCCTGGTACAAAAAAAATAAAAGAAAATATTTCATTGAGTTTATCATCATTATACAATGCATTACAAGAAATACTAAAGGAATTTCTTCAAGTTAATTTATACTACACAGCAGCAATACAGCATATGATAGTCACTGGTAAATGTAAATACAGAAACACAAAGAGGACACTGTACTATTATAGTGGTGTACAAATTACTTTTCATTATGATACAAAACTACTAAATTACATTAGTGGATACACAGAATAAATACATGTTAATTGTGATATCAGTAGCCTTAAATACCTATAGCATAGAATGGGGGGAGGTTAGACAAGTCTAGAGTTCTAAGTGATGAACTCAAAATCTATGGTTTTAAGAGATTTAATATAAACCACACAAAGAATCTACCTGCAAAAATCTCACAGAAGAAAAATAAGAAATCTTATCAGTACAAAATAAGAGGATATAAAGGAAGACAGCAAGATAGGAAGCTAGAGATAAAAGAACTAAAAGACAAAACAATTAAAAAATTAGCAATGATAAAGACTTTCCTATCATGTACTTTATATTTAATGGACTAAACTCTTTAATAAATACAGAAAATATTTCTAAATGGATTTTTTAAAAGATACAAATACATGATGTCTAAGAATCTCACTTTAGATTCAAGGCTGAAAGTAAAGGGATAGAAATAGGTATCTCATGCTAATAGTCACCAAATAAAGGAAAAGTAACTACATTTAAACCACACCAAATAGATAATAAATTAACAATTCTAAATTCAAATGTCACAGTACAATGACAAAGGGGTCTATGAAATAGTAAGATATAATTAACATTTATGCATCTAGCATCAGAGCACGTAGGAATATAAAGCAAATATTAATAGATAGAGAACTGTCCCAGCTTCAGTAATAGAAAAAATCCAAACAAAATTTTATTTTTGAAATTATATTTATTAGTACATGTTTGCAACACATAATCTTTGCATTCCTTATGTGGAGTTGACACACATGTATAATATACACCAGTTCCTTTTCTCATCCCCTTTCCTTCCCTCCCTCCTCCCTTGCTCCTCTTGATTTTCTTCCCATTTGAGAAAGATCTGTTCCCTCCTTTCGCATATCTATTTTTTATGCTTTTTATGTATCATTTAAGTTTTTCATAGAAGACAATCCATGGTGCATTTAAGCTTGTGAGTGTGATTTATTTCACTTACACTTACAGTATCAAGGTGCATCCACTTCCTACAAATGATTCAAGTCTAGCCTTTTTATGGCAGAGTTGTACTCCACTGAGTTCAAATACCACATTTCCTTTATCCGTTCATGTGATGAGCATATAATCTGTTTCTAAGATTTATTTATTTTGAATTGTGCTGCTATAAACATGGATGTGCATGTATCACTGTAATCTAATGTACTTAACACTTTTAAGAAGATACGTGGAAGGGGGCAATAGTTGTTTCAAAGAGTGGGCTTGAACAAAACTTTAAAATAGATAGACCCTATAGACACAGAACATTATATCCAACAGTAGCAGATCACAGACTATTCTCAAGCACATACTGAGCATTCCTCAAAAGAGATCGCAAATGAGATTGTAAAACAAATCTCAGTAATAAAACATCGTACAGAACATCTTTTCTGGATACAATATAATGAAACTACAAATTCATAAGAACAATAGAATATGAAAACTGAACAATATATGGAAACTAAACAACACCTTCTCTGACACCTACTGAGTAAATGATGATATTATTATAAATTTTTTAAAATAACTTGAGAAAAACAAAAATCAGCATATAACAAACTGAACTTACAGGATTTAGAAACAGCAGTATTGAGAAGAAACATCTCAAATCAACAACACAACTTTATACTTCAAAAAACTAGAAAAGTGTTTTAAAAACAAAAACTAAAATTACTAGAAGGAAAGAAATAATACGGACTGGGGCAAAAATAAATAGAGAACAGAAAGGCAACTGGCAAAGTCAATGAACCTGACACCTGGATCTTTTAAAACTATAAAGTACATCAGCAAACCCTTAGATGAACTAAAGAAAGATGTAGAGTTCAGGCCAAAACAAATAAAACCAGAACAGAAAGAGAAGTTATAAAAGATGCCTGAGGAATTAAAAATTTTTCATAAGGAGCTATTATGAAAAATTATATGGTATGCCCCCAATGGCTACCATGTAAATGGATACATTCCTGGATAGCTACAACTAACCAATAAAGAATTAAGAGATGGGGGCTGGGGATTTGGCTCAGAGATAGAACACTTGTTTAGCAAGCTGGAAGACCTGGGTTTGGTCCTCAGCGCCAAAAAATAAAAGCTAAAAAAAAAAAAAAAAAGAGAAAAAAATCAAGTGGAAGTTGAAAATCTGAACAAAAAGTAACAAAGAATTTGAAGCTGTACTCCAAACTCTCTCAACAAAGAAAAGTCCAGGAACAGATGGTATCACCAGTGAATTCCACCAAACAAAGGATTACTACCAATTCTTTATAAATTCTTCCAAAAAGTAGTAGGAGCATTTCCAAACTCACTTAATGAGACCGGAATCATCACAATGCCAGAGCCAGACAAAGGCACCACGAGAAAAGAATAAGCTAGTATCTCTGCTAAGAGAAATGCCAAAAATTCTCAATAAAATATTAGCAGGCTGAACCCAGCAGGACATTGAGAAAATGATATACTCTGGCAAAGCAGGATTTATCCCTCTGATGCAAGATTGTCACAATATATGTAAATCATTCAATGTTATATGCCACATTAATAAATGAAAGATAAAAATCACATAATCTTAAAAAATGCAAAGAAATGATTTGCTACACTTGAACAATTTTTTCATGATAAACTGCTCAACAAAATAGGGAGAGCATATATCCACATACATAGTAGAGATCACTATGGAAAGCCCAAAGTTTTGCTTGTCATTTCCAGTCAACATAGCACTGGAAATCCTAGCCAGATCAACTAGACAACAGAGTGAAATAAAAGATATTCCAAATGTATGTAGGAATTAAAGTTAGATTCCTACTTCCAGATATCTATGAGAAAGAGAATAAGGAGCTGGGGACGGGGAAGGGGAAAAGGAGAGCAGAAGGTAAAAATGAGAACAAAGCTTCTGTAAAAAAGGAGGGAAAGAGGGGGGTAAGGGGGGAGGTGTTGGGGAAAAATGAAGCAAGATATATACTGTACAAGCACAAATTCCCCATGATGAATGTGCTCATTGTGCATATCAAAAACACTCCAATAATATTAATAAAGTAAAATTCTTTTTGCAATCAAATCAATCCTATATATATACAAAACCCTGAAGATTCCATGAAAATTATTAGAACTAATAAACTGAGTGAAGTTGCAAGACACAAAACCAGCACACGAAAATCAATACCATTTCTTTATGTCTGTACTAAACTTTAAGGAAAGGAAATGAAAAACATTCCATTTATAATAGCAACAAAAGAAATCACATAGTACACATATATAAATGTGCCCAAGGAGGTGAAATATCTACACAGTAAAAGCATGAAAGACTGATTCAAGAAATTAAAGATACAAATGAATATATAGCTATTTCATGTGCATGCATTAAAAGATTCACTATCATGAAAATGACAAAAGTATTCAAAGCCTCATGTAGGTATACACTACCAAAGATATTTATTATAGAAAATGGAACAAAATTGTAAACTGTGACTGGAACCTCAAAAACCCAAATCACTCAAGCAATCCTGAGAAAGAACAACGAAGTTGGAGAAATCATGCTTCTTGATTTCAAATTGTAAGACAGTGTTTTAATAATGAACCTACAACAATGGCATGTGATAAGGAATATTGGTGTGTCCAAATGCACTTCATTTGTCTTTTTCATTTATTTCTAGTGTTTATAAACTAAACATAATGAACTATAAGTTGCTAATGTGTATGTTCTCTTTTACTTTACAGGGATTTAGTTTGTTATATAAAAGTTAAAATTGTAATAGATGACATGTATGCATGTGTGCATACCCAAACACATAGAGCTCTTTGAGAAATAGTGCTGCATTTCAGGATAGTCCTATTGGTATATCTCACGTATGCTAAGTGAAATATTTGTACAGTCTCTGCTTACTTTTGTTCTGAAAGTGGATCACTCCTCCGCCAAACTGAATATCCAAAGAAGTTTGACAGGAAATGAAAGATTTGATCATTTCTCTCTTTCAAGCATTTTTTCTCATGGAAACACTTAAACTTTATAATAGTGAAGTTATAAAACTTTGATATAATTTTAGACTGAACACACTAGTCTCCCAAGAGGAAGACAGAGTTTTAGGTGATATTAATAATGTATAGATTGATGGCAATTACATTTTTAAAAATACCAATTTATGAGTAGCATTTTTAAAGTCAATATATATTTTCTTATAGTGGCGCTTGTTCACTTGGTAAAAGAGTTGTGTAAGAGAATCAGCTAATCTGATTTCTTACTTCGTGAAGAGAGCACACTTTTCAAGTCAAATAGCAAGTATTACATCCACCCTTGACAGAAACACACAGAGTAACAGACTTTAAATGTCTCCATTGTGAAAAACAGAAAATATGTTCCTGAAAAATCCTCTCATTTGAAAATTTCCCACAGAATCAAGAGGGGCAATTTCTATTTGAGAAAATACATGTTATATTTTATAATAAAGCAAAAACGGCGGTGTGGAGCTGAGCTTTCAGCCTTCTGATTTCAAAAGTGCAACGAGGAGAGAGTTTTTAGCCTAAAAATAGGGAAATAAGTTAAAAATCAGCCAGAATCTTCATGTGTATAAGATGTTCTGTGGCAAGGAACTCCACACCTGATATGGTTGTGAAAAGAATCTAATCCAACGGCTTTGCATCTGTAGAGAGGAGTGAGTAGATACTGAAAGAGATTTGCAGATCCAGTTTTTAGGCAGGAAGAATGCTCGCTCGTTAAACGCAGAACGCTGCTCTGATTCATGTGTTTGCTCCGAGGTGTAGGTTTTGTTCGTCTGACGTATCAGATAGTCAGAGTGGTTACCACACCGCCGTTGTAGCAGCTGCATAATAAATGACTGAGAGAATCATGTTAGGCATGCCCACCTAACCTAACTTGAATCATGCGAAAGGGGAGCTGTTGGAATTTAAATAGACTTTCTGGTTCCCAGCAGCAGTCGGCAGTAATAGAATGCTTTCAGGAAGATGACAGAATCAGGAGAAAGATGCTGTTTTGCACTATCTTGATTTGTTACAGCAGCCAACTTATTGGCATGATGGAGTGACAGGAAAAACAGCTGGCATGGAAGGTAGGATTATTAAAGCTATTACATCATTATGAATACAATTAGAAGCTGACCATGACAAAGCATATGTTTGAACAAGCAGCTGTTGGTAACTGGGGTTTGTTGCCGAGCTCTTCAAACTCTGCAAACAATGTTGCTTTTACAAGAATGGATTTTAAAATTACCTTGTGCTGCGTTAGATTTTTTTTGTGGCGGGGGGGGATTGCTTCTAACCCCAGGGAGACACTTCTGGGATAGAAATCAGTGTTACATTTTAGGATAAAGTGTTTTTCAAGAGTCTGGGTTTCTCCAGGAAGAAGAGAGAGGGGAAAATCTAAGAGAATTCTACCCCAGCTCAATTATATGTAGTTTACTTGCTTGCAAAGACTGATTGATATATTGGCATACTCAGGCATTGAGAGAAATGAGTACGTATACAATGTTTGGATAGGCTGGAAATTGTTATACTTGCTTTCTATTTTATAAGGAGTTTAGTTGTCAGTCATTTCTCCTCATCAATTTCGAGCTTTTGACATTTATTCCGTCATTGTGGACTATATGGAGAAAATATATCAATATCTCCTGCAGCGTTTTTCAATAACTCTAGCATCTGTTTCAGCTATTGAACTGTATTCACGTTTTGCCAAGTTGATGTCAACCCAGCTGGTCTATCATTTCTCGCTTGATTACGGCTCTTAATTTCTCTGTATCAGCTTGTTTCAGATAGAGCTTTGAAAGCTGTTAATGAAAAATGACAGAAAATGATAAATTATTGAAATTGGAACACTTATTTATTTATGTACTTGGGACCTTAATGAGTTTTGCTGTACATTCTTTCTTGTCTGCGTACAATTTTTAGAACCTCTTTTCAGTTTTGCAATATTTCTTTCAATCACTGAATTACACTTCTAAGTACTTTTAAACAAATGCAGTGTGAGCATGGAGTGTATTTGGCTCCAAAACTAAAGTTGTAGGAGAAAAGGGACAATTTAAGCTTTTTATAGAAATTATACATCGTTTCTACATTTCTGTATACTATCTTCATACGCTGTCATGAGGGTCTGTTAGTGAGTGTATATTGGACCGAACATTCTGAAATAATTTTTATCACCACTAGGGTAACAAGAAAATAAAACATTCACAGCAGTTTTTAACAAGTGACTGCTTAAAACAGATGTCAAATAACAGGGACATAGATTTTCCTGAGTATGAAAAGCATGCCTATTAAGTATAACACAGAATCATTTACCTCTCTATCCCTTCTCCCCAGTAGCCCAGTCAGCTAAATTGTCCAAGTTAATAGGCTATTATATATGAACATCTAATGTGACCTTTCAGTGTACAGAGAGCTGCTCATATATGCTATGGCTTTTCTGTACTCACTGTAATATCCCAGTCAGTCTGCTTAAGGAACACTACTGGCTGTTATGTAACTTTTTTTCTGAATGTTAAGTCCGTGTGTTTCAATTACGTATTCCTCTTAGAATTAAAACAACATATATTTAAATATCAGTGAACCAGTTAGAAACTGGTTAGCTAATGACATTGTTTGTCTTTGTTTAAATTAATTATTAACATATATTTTGAAAAATACTAAAGGACTTCGATGAGTACTTTTTAACCTTGAAGTATGCATGACTGTGATTGAAATATCATTCGTGATTCATGCATATTGCAGAAAAGGTTTTTCAAGATGTGACATTTTAGCAGTAAAAATGTTCTAATAATGTGGTTCAGGCAATCTGATTATTTCGTTTTAGTAATTTTTTTGGGTGCTATATATGCTTTTTTACAGTCTGATACAATACTTGGTTAATTTTGGAAGCTCAAAGACCCGTCAGAATTTTATATCCAAACCACAAAGGGTTAATTTTGATTGGTTGAAAAAAGCCGGCTGCATCTAAACTATTGTTTAAAATACAGCCCTCTTCTCTCAGTTTTCTTTCTCAACTTTTTGTAACCGTTTTAAATGACAATCCAAGTCTGGGAAAAACTCTTTCGCTTTGCTTCTTTACTGGGACTCCCCTTTTGTGCATTGTCTCCTGTGAGAAAAACGCAAGCTTCCTGCTAGCTTCACTCTACTGTTACCATAGTTACTTATTTAAAAAGAAAGGTTTTGCTTTCAGTGAAGATAGTGTAATTTAAATCAGCCCCTGGATGCCCCAAACCATGCTTTTTGTTTGTTAATTTATAGTTTAGGCTTGTTTCATTTGTGACTGGGAAGTGCTCTGTATTTGATTCTACAGATGAATGGAGAGGACTGACACTAGGTGGCACCAGCTATTGATCATTAATAAAATCAAAGGCTTTGGGCCACACACCTGAAGAGCAGGCAAAGTCTTTCTGATAAACACATTGTGAGAGTTAGAAATGCTTTCCGATCTTTCTGAATCTGGAAAACTATCAACTTACAAAGTGATGAGACCATATGAATTCTCCAATGTCAGCTGTTTACTTTTGTGTTTTCTGATTCAGGGAGAAAAATAAAGATGAAGATGAAATTGGATA
The DNA here is from genome assembly GCA_004027595.1 of Dinomys branickii. Taxonomy (NCBI): domain Eukaryota; kingdom Metazoa; phylum Chordata; class Mammalia; order Rodentia; family Dinomyidae; genus Dinomys; species Dinomys branickii. Next base: position 29,792 of record PVLD010015639.1, on the reverse strand, counting down.
AAAATAGAAAATATATATAAAAGAGAGGACAAAATGAAATAGATTCTAAACTTTTAAATACTTTAAATCTCAAACTGATGACGTGTACAGATCTCTGCGAGTTTGCCTCTACTTTTTACAAACCCGGATTATTCCCCTCAAGTCACTTTGACCACAGAAAAACTATTAGTTGCTTTTAGATAAAAATAAACTTACTGAGTATCATTATTTTAATTCAGAAATGCCCTTTAGTTCCCTTTTGGTGATAAGCCCATCAGATGAAATTCTGCACATAACACAAAATGACTGGCTCTCAGGTGTGTTGCTCTTCATCAAGAAAGATGAGCAAGGGGAGAAACTATTAGGTAAGAAATATACTTGAAAATGTGTCTATCTCAGAAGCTTGATCTACCCTGTTACTCTCCCATTCTTCTGCCATCCATCATTTAATAGTGAAAAAGCAAATAAAAGCAAAGTACTTAAGCTTGCAATGGGCGTGCGCACATTTGCACACACACACACACACACACACACACACCTTTGATTTTCTTTCAAACCTGCTTAAAAGGAGAAAAGCAAAATAATATTTTAAACTTTTTCATTGAGTGTATAAACAAAAATAAAAAAGAGAAATAAAACATAATTAGAATGGGGAGAAACCATGCTTGTCAGTAGAAATATTTTTCAGTAAAAATTATGCTTATTTTCCCTTCTTGGGAATTCCTAAGGAACAGGAATGTTTTTGAAGAGCAGGTAACAGAAGCCATGGTCCAGCAATATTCTATTCTGTTAATTATGGCAAGCTGTAGTGAAGGCAATTGTGATACACATACAGTCAAAATGGACAAAAGCTTGTTGTTTGATATAACAGCCTAGCAATATAAATCACCTAGCATTATTACCATACCTTTCCTGTGTCAAGGAATTGCTATGAACCAGTAAAAAGGTATCTCATAGGACTGTGGTAATAGTTCCATAAAAGTGGATGTATCTGACTTGAACTGAATCTCTCATAATCTGCCTCTTCTGTCTTTGGCACTGCTTGGGTTGTGAAATATTAATTAGAAAGACACGAAGGAACATTCAAAAGTTGTCTAGCTGATAAAGAGAATATGTATATTGAGTTATAAGGGTACCAAAAGATTATGATCACCTAGAAACTGCTCAGACCAAAATGAATTTTAAGTAGAATAATTATAACATACTGCAATAAGGTTCATGATATCAATCAGGTACATACAGAATATGAGGAAGTAAAAGCTTAAGACTTCATTGAATAAGGCAATTGTTTTGATGGTTATAGTCTTAACATCAATCATAACTTTATATCACATCAAAATACAATGAAAAAGGTAACACTGGACATGTATCCTAAAAAAAGAAGCAAAAAGAATCAATTTTAGGATTTCTTTGGAAAAACATCATGGTGTAAGAAGAACTTTTATAGTTGAAAATAAGTTCAGTGAAAATTGCATCAATAGTGAAAAGTCCTAGAAACTATTAACATCTAATGGGCATTGAAGATGCTGGAAAAGTGAAAATATCGAAGGAAGAATAGAAAAAAAGAAAATTTTAAATGTTGGATAAGCTTTAATGCATATAATGGTGTAGAATCACTTGTACCTGCGATAAAAGAGGAATAAACTCTTTCTTGATTCATTGTATCAGCAGAGTTTCCATGATGCCTTTGTGAGATGCTGTACTCCTTGTTCCTAACACGTTCAATATTAGGAGTGGAGTTCTTGCACTAAAGGGGAATTGAAGAAAAAATTGTCTGAGATAATATCTAAAACCAAGTATGTGTTCATCCATTCATCTCACTGAAAAAAGATTCCTCTTTTCAGATATTATTTTGTGTCCTCGCTCCTCCACTTGAGCTGTCCATGCTAGGGATCATTAAATTGCGGCCTTCATATCATGTGGATCTGTGTGGCCCACCAGCTAAAAACAGTGTACTCATCTCTAAATTGTTTGTAAAAGAAAAATTTTTTGTGACACACAAAGTACATAAATTTTCAGTTTAAGTGTCTGTAAAGTTTTATTGGATGACAGCCATATGCTTTGATAGTGTCTACTACTCATACTTTTCCTATTAAAAGAGCATTTAAGAGCCTTCACAGAAACCACACACGTAGGCCACAATTCTGTAATATTTTCTCTCTAGCCCTTGAAAACAAAAGTTCACTGTTTTCATTTCTAAAATAAGGAAAACTGTTTTTTGTTCTTTGATTCAATTATCTAAAAAAATAACACACAGTTAAATAGCAGTAGAAGAACACAAACAGCAACTGAGACCAGGCATAATATTTAAATACCAGAGAATTTGAAAAGTAGCTGAGATCTACAGCCTGTTAAAGATAGGTCCATTTGCTGTGAATCTGGGGAATGCTTATTTAATGTCATTATAAGGAAATCTGTGCTCTCTGCAATCCCTGACTCATATATAATATCTGCTTTGTCTGAATGTATTGATCTTGTAGAACTTGCCTGTTTGCTAAGATTCAGTTATTTTTTTATTGCTGCTCTTCAGCTAGGTGTGATTTCAGTAGGCTTAAAGTGCAGAAGTCAATGGAAAACAAAACAAATAAAGTGAATGGAATTCATTTTTTCAACTACACTTTCTTTACTACATAGATCCATAGATTCTCTAAGCAGATTTCTGCATTCCAGAGCTCTGCCAAAGTGTTCACCTTTATGAAACGATATTCTTGATCAAATATGTTCTAGAAGGAGCCAAAGAGTGGCAAGATAAAGACAAATGTACTGCACTATGATTGAGAAGGCATGCTAGACTTAAAAGTTCACAGTGAAATACTTATGAGTTATTTCCTGCATGTAGGGATACAAGAGAATATTTTCAATCACAGTAGAAAGTATAATCAACTTTTAAGCATAAAATTAAGTGATTCTGGGTTTCCCATCACATATTACAATCTCCATAACCCTACATACAAATATGAAATTAAAATTACTCTATTTTTTCTAGGGATGGTCATCATCTCTGCCCACTCAGAGCGCTGGAAATTCTTGTAAAACCTATAGGATTTTCATTTTATTTCCATGAGCATGATACGAACAGCTATCTTGTGATGACTGTCTCTATGGTAACAGATACAAGGCTTAAAAATCTGAAGGGAAGTCTTCCTCTTGGCTGACAAACACAGAGTGATGAGGGAGAGTCAGTGAAGAAGAGGATAAAGCTGTGGAAAGGAAAAAGAGACAAGTGAAAAAGAAGTTGTCATAAGGCAGCTTTTTTCTGTTTGAAAACAATTTTATCTCCTCTTTCTCCCAGTAAAATACCAGCCAACATAAACGTACAGAGTAAAACGAAAAAGATTTTAAAAAGAATTTTAAAAGTACTGTTTTTCCGCCGATCAGATGTAGTTGAGATCATGCTGATTTCTTACTTAGTTGGCCTCCTTCTGTGCTGTGAAGAGGAAGGGCTGCTTCTTGCCTGAAATTGATAAGTAGAGGGCTCTACTGGCAAGTTTAGTTCTTGTTATTGATTTAATTTTCCCTGATTCCAAGGGTAAGAATATTGAACTCTTACTGATGTTCATCCCAACCAGTGAGCCTCTCCGGTGACTGTGAAAGTGTACTGCCCTTCAAGATATTTTCATGTCTGTTTCTCCTAACGACTAAAACGATAACAAATAAAAACAAGAACTGCGAAAATGTTTCATTTTCCACTTATTTCACTTCATCTTATAAGAACTCACTATGTTTGAATTGTTTTACAAAGAAAATAAATGTGACTCCCTTACATGCCAAGTACTATATACATTCAAGTTGTACATTAAAGAGTATAAGTATTATTTAAATTTGTGGGTTTTTTCCTGTAAGAAACACTAAGTGATAGAAGGGAAAAATAATTTTTTAATGACACTTTCATTTTAAAATTAAAAGAACAAAAACATATTAACAAACAGACAAAATAGCACAAGAATAGTACAATCAAAACTGAATTACAGACAAGGTGATGGAATTAACAATGATTGTTGTATTACATATTGATAACTTCGAAGTGTATACTCAAGAAAACAAATATAGGCATGCAAAATTGATCAAACAAATAATCATTAACTATTCCTTACAATAAAGTAACCTAAGTCAGTAGTACAACTATGTTAGCTATGCTGCATATACATACATACATACATACATACATACATAATTATCCCTTCCTTTTCTTTCTTTTTTTATTTTTTAAAGTGTTAAAGAAAAAGAGCATCAACAAAAAAGAGGAAAGCATTAACAAAGAGACACAAAGTAGCACAATAACAGTATAATCAAAATTGAATTACAGACAAAGCAACAGGAAACCAACAATAGTTGTTGCATTGCATATTGATAACTTCAAAGTGTATGCTCAGGAAAACACATATAGACATACAAGATTGATCAAACAACCAGTCATCAACTATTCTAGCAGGGAAAAATAATTGTCTTATTATGAAGCTACTTGAATATTTTCAAATTTAACAAATGTATTGGTGTTTCATTTGTTGTGAATTTTTTTATATGTTAAAAGTTAGAGTCAAGCCAGGTGTGATGGTGCACACCTGTAATTCCAGCATTCGGGCGGGTGAAGCAGGAGGATCATTGTGAATGTGAGACCAGCCTGGGCTACAAAGTGAGCTCAAGGCCAGCCTAAGCTGCACAGTGAAATCCTGTCTCAAAAAGAAAGAAAAAAAAAAAAGTTAAGAGTCAAAGGAAAAGCACTATTTAAAATGAGTGAAAAATTCAAATATTTGATCAGAGAAAATGTATGTGTTAGATATTAAGCGAATTCATGTCAAATAATATTTTATAAGGTCAATTAAAATTTAGTGTTGTTTCCTCACATGTCATAGGTCTTAAAGTTTTATATAATCTACATCTTTTCCTAGTTTACTTAATAACCTTCACAGATTTACAGATTCTCTATGCAAGCATAACTTTTCACAAATTTAATTTAATCTGTATAAATATTAATAAAAGATAAAAATGTCTTCAGGACTTACATTGTCTTTAATTTAAATGAAGAAAAAAGTTAGCTATAACTTTTCGATCACACCAGAAATAGTTTTAGAAAGTAATTGTTTTGAGGAATATTGTTATTTTTTTGCAACGCATACATTTAAATTATAGGTAGTAATTAAATGGAATATGAAATGTTCATTATGAAAGAAAGAAGGGTGCGTTAAGTAGTAAACTTATACACTACTATTTGGAACCGACTTGAACTAAAAATACAAACCTATACGAAGTACATGCATTGCATGTCTTACCTCCAAAACCCTTAGTCTGTGGGCTTTGGTGTTACAGTTCAAAGTGGGATATAAGAAACAAGCAAGTGAATAAAAGGATTCTTTAGCCCACAGTACTGTGAGGAGTAAAGGAAACATTTTTCTAAATGAACATTTGTAGATGAGGTGCAGAATGCCTGAACTGCAAGGGTGGGTGGTACATGAAAACCAATTGCTGTCCCTAAAAGCTTGAAGGTAAATGATGCTCATGGGCTTTGGGAAAGAAATATGGCAAAAATTGGAAATCTGAAGACAGGATTATAAATACAAAGAAATCAGGAGAACAGTGGGGAAATAAACTTATCAGGAACATCCTGCTCTAGTAAGGCACTGTTCCTATTGTAATACTTCCAGGACAAAACATGATAAGAAATATTATATTACAATTTTGTGGTGATAGACTTTTTTTACATATTATGAGCAGAATTACCCAGTATAGCATCATTAAAGTAGATTATGGAAAGTGACACTAATACTAACCTGATATTTTTTGAGCTTTAGGGTAGCTATGAGACGCATTTATTTTGTGTGACAAGTGTGAAAAGGAGAAAAGTGGGTGAAAACTTGCTCAATGAAAATGTTAATTTATGAAGCAGTAATCGTAGATTCTTCTCCTTTTGGCTGCTGAGGCATTTACAGGCTGGCTGTGGTGGCCTCTTTCTCCGTTCGGCCATCTAGAATAGGATTAGCGCCCACCAACTGGAGTTACAGGTTGTTTCTGTGGCTTTCCATTCATCTAACAAATATTTATTGATGAGCTCTGACTGCTAGGCTCTGAGTAGGAGCAAGATGACTAAGATATGGCCCACAAGGCATGAGAAGTGAGTGTGCTTTACGTGACTGAGAAGAAAATATCTACAGTGACAGCTTGCCAGAGAGCAGCAGCACCAGCACTGTGAATCCAGACTGAAAAACTGGCTTAGAAATGATCCAGAGGCTTCCAGGGCTCCTAGATGGAGTGTGGTGGAAGAACTGGCAGGTTCATCTCAGATGAAAAGGCTAGCTGAAAGAATACAAGCAAATTGAGTGAACAACAGTCATTGGAAGAGAAGGGTGAAGTGACATATTTAAAGGGTCACTTGAAAAGAGGCCTAAAATCTGTTCCTCAGCTTCAGTGGCATCTAACCTAGAAAGTTTAGACTGTTGCAAAAGTCAACCACAGACATTTTTAAATCCATGATAAGTGTGGCTTTGCAAAATTCCTCTGAAGATTTTAACTTCTTGCTTCCAACTTTAATTAGTCACTCTTAGTTCCTACACTGAAGATCTCTCAGAAGACTTGTAAAGCAATAAGATTCCTCTCCTTGGAAATTGTATGTACAGTTCTCCCTGGAAACTCTTTCCTATGCCATCTTACAAGAAACATTTACATTATTTTCTCAGCGTGTATGTATCTTTAATGAGAGGTTACCTGCAAATGTTTGAGCTGTGCTTCCAGTTAATCATGGAGTTAGATTTCAGAAATTACACAGAGAAGGGCTAAAAGGATGACATTCTCTATAGGATAAGCCTGTTGCTACATAACCTATAACATGAGGAAATTGTGTGGAATACTATTGTCTCATCTAATTTCAGGGTCATCCAATTTATTTGGACTTGAGCTTCAGTCTAAAATCCTAGGAAGTTAAAAAGACATAAATTTATTTTTTAAATTTATGATAAAAGACAAGCAGGACAGCTGCTGGAAACCTGGACTGTCGGCAAAGTCTCTCAGACAGTACATACTTGAACAAATGCAGAATCTAGAATCTGTTCTCCTTCCTCAAACTCTGTTTTTCCATTTACTCTTCTCTTAGTCTCCTCCCACCCCTGTACATATCTAAGTGTATTTGTTCATACAAATGTATGTCACTATTTCTATCTCTGACTATCTAAAGTAGTTTAGACACAGGCTAAAGGGAAGAAAATATTTCTCCAAAAATTCATTAATAAAGTATTTCGCCTTTATTGATGAAAATAAGCATTTCTGTCCCACTTAATATGTAAGATGCCTAATGAACATTATAAAATACATACACATATATCTATAAATCACTAAGCATACAGATTAACTTTCAGAGTAAGTATACCTCAGTAACTAACCAGAACGTGCAAAGAATATTACCAGCACATGAAAAAGTCAATCCTCTTTTTCTCAATCTGTACTCTCCAGAAAATAAGCAATATACTGACTACTAACACACCATAGATTAGGACAGAACGTTTTGGCAGTCTACATAATCAAAAAACACAGTATATACTATATGCTATTGTTTTTAGATAACTTTTCTCAACATTCTGTTTGTGAGCTTCAGATATTTTGTTGTTTTTAATTGTGGTTGAATCAGTTTTGGTGCTGTGTAATGTTCTGTTTTATGGATATATGATAAATTAATTATCTCATCTATTGTGCAGGAATTTTCAGATTGATTCACTTTGGGAACTGTTAAAAATGATGGCAAATGGATGCAGCTTGAGAATATAGTATTAAGTGAAAAAATTCAGACATACAAGCTTAAATATTTCCTGGTTTCATATACATATGGAGAGAGAGAGAGAGAGAGAGAGAGAGAGAGAGAGAGAGAGAGAGAGAGAGAGAGAATGCCCAATAGGCTAAAGTCCTAGTAATTATGAAAATTATCTATTTCATAATTTTAGAAGTATTTCATTAATTAATTTTTGTTTTTGAGATAAAACCTCCCTATGTAGTTCTGGCTGGCCTTGAACTCACCATGTACCCTCGGCTAACCTCACACTTGCCACAATCCTCCTGCCTCTGCCTCCCAAGTGCTGGGATTACAGGTGTGAGGCTCCATGTTCAGTAAAAATATTTTACTGTATATGCTAATTTATTTTATTTATATTACTAGTTTCACTGAGTTTATAGTTCTGGGATAGTTTGAGCTTTTATCTCTTTGTTTCCATTAGTATATGTTAGTAGTATATTATGATTATAGTCATCATGGAGAGTTGGTACATATCACAATATGCTTAATTCCTTTTTTAAAGAACCCCTACCATCGCCTTCTTCCACTTTCTTACACATACATAATGATCACATTCATCATAAAGACTCAGAGCATGTACATAGCACAATTCCCATCCCCTTATTACTCTCTTCTCCCATCCTTCCTGCTCTCCCCCTCCACTTTTAAGTTCCCTTCCCATATACCGAGGAACCATCTTTTTATTTCTGACTGCACTTATTTATCTTGTACTTTTGTATATTAGGGTTCTCATATAAAGGCGAGCATGTGATATTTAAACATGTGTGTCTGACACTTCAGTTAGTACTATGTTGCCAAGGTGCATTCATGACTCAAGTTTATCTATCTTTATGACAGAGTAGTACTCCATTGTGTATAAATACCACATTTTCTCTATCCATTCATCTGTTGATGGCCATTGGGGCTGCTTTTAAAGTTTAGCTATTATGAATTTTGCTGCTATAAACATTGTTATGTTTGTATGACTGTGATATAATGTCTGTAATTCCTTTGTGTAAATACACGGTAGGAGAATAGCTGAACTAAATAGAATTTCTACTTTTGTTTTTTGGGGCAATATCCATACTGATTCCCATACTGGTGGTACCAGTGACTCTCCCACCAACAATGACGATATGTTCCTTTTCCCCCATGGCCACCACAGCATTTCTTATTATTAGATTTCTACAATATAGCCATCATTTCTGGAGTGAGGTAACATCTCAATTTTTCAGTTTGCATTTCTGGAGTGGGCAGTTACACTGAACATTTTATCATGTATTTACTGGCTGTTTGTATTTCTTCATCTGAGTAGTTACCCATGATTTGGAGTTTGGCAAAATCAGATGTGATTTCACCATCATTTCTACTTGTATGGATTTGTATCTTTTCTTGCCTTTTTTCAGTAAGATTGGCTAGGGGTTGGTCAATTTTGTTTAATTTAAAATAAATCACCTATTTGATTCATTAATTCTCCAGATTATTGTTTTAATCTCAATTTCATTTATTTCTGTTCTAACCTTGTAACGTCTTTACTTGTACTAGCTTGGGTTTGGATTGTTTGGTTTTCTAGGACCTTGAAGTGTATCAAAATGTTTATTTGACCCTCCTCTGTTTTTCTGATGTGAACACTCACAACTACAAGCTTCCTCCTTAGCAGTGCTTGGAATGTGTCCCAAAGGTCTCAGTGCAATGTGTTGACATTATTATTTGATCTGAACAATGCCCACTTTTTTCCCTTAATTTCCTCTGAGACGCACTAATTATTGAAGAGGTTATTGCTTGATTTCCACGTGTTTGCAGGATTTCTATGGTTTCTATTGCCATTGATTTCTAGTTACATTGCATTCTAACCTGATAATATACATGAGATAATTTTGATTTTTTTCCATTTACTTAATCATGCTTTACTGGCTAGTATGCAGTCTACTTTGGAGAAAGTCCCATCCGCTGCAGAGAATAATGTATAGTGTGTTCTTAGTGGATGGAGCACCCTGTAGGTATCTAACCAGAGTCCATTTGTTTGAAGGTTTTGCTCAGCTCTTAATATTTCTTTCTTGATTCTTTGTCCATTTGTAGCAGTGGGGTATTGGAGTCACCTATGAAAATCATATTGGTGTTTAACTGACTCTTCATGTCCAGTAGTGGTTGTTTTTGAAGTTTGGTATTCCAGAGTTTAGTGCATGAATGTATATAATTATTATCTCTTCTTGTTGAATTGTTCCTTTAACAGATGTATAGTGACCTTCTTTGTCTCTTCTGATGACTTTTGACTTGAAATGCATGAACTATTCCTGATTTTATCCAGCTTCCTGCTCGTGTTTTCCATCTTTAATTTTATCTTGTGAATTACATTTTTAATTCATTCTATTTTTGTATACTATATACCTTTGGGTTTCGCTTCTTGAGCTGTTCTGTCATTCTGTGTCTTTTGATTGGCAAATTGACCCCATTCAGATTCAGAGTTAGTACTGAAAGTTACAGACTGCTTCCTGTAATTGTATTGTTGCCCCCTTGCTAGTTTCATTGTTTTTCTTATCAGTTGGCTATTCATCCTGTCAGGTATACTCAGTCATTTGCACTTATTGGCATGGTGGCTTATTATCTCTTTCTAGGATATCCTTCAAATTTTTTTGTAGGGCTAATTTGGTGGTCATGAATTTCTTGTGGTTCTCCTTGTTATGAAAATAATTTATTTCTCCATCAGTTTTGAAAAATGTTTTGTAGGGTATATAATTTGGTGTGGGAAGTTATTTTTTAACACTGGAAATACTTCACTCTGAGCCCTTCAGGTCTTTAAAGACTTGTGTTGAGAAGTCTATTGTATTTTTTTTTTTTGTACTGGGAATTGAACCCAGCACCTTGTATTTACCAGGCTGGAGATCATGCTGCTGAGCTATATCCGTAGCTGAGAAGTCTACTGTAATTCTAAAGGGTTTTGCTGTATATGTTGTTCATGGTTTTCCTCTAACAGCTTTTAATAGTGCATCCTGTTGATGGACTTCTGTAACTTTTGACTATATATGGTGCGATCCAGTTCTCTTTTGGTTGTAGTTAATTAAGACTCTATATGTCTAATCTGTATGTTTATTTCCTTCCTTATAGTTTGCAAATGTTCTGCCATTATTTCTGTGAACATGTTCTTTATGCCATTTGTCATACCTTTCAATTTTTCAATTATTCCTATTGTCTTCTTAGCATCATATAACAGCTGCTGGATCCAACGTTCACGTTCTCTTGTTGCCTTTAAGATATCTTTTAAGTAGTTGATCTTTGAAGGCATCATTTTCTTCTATATTCAATCCCCAATTTACAAACATGTTCCGTGTCTGGAAAATGTTCATAAGTCGGATTTGTTTATAAATCCAAAAATGAGTCTTTTACACATGTGACCCAGATATACAGTATGTATTGCTTTGTACTCCCTAGTAGTCGACTCAACAGCAATGGTGCTTTCCCTCTTGTTGCAGACATCCTGGGCTCTGCCTGAGCACAGTCCTATTGTATGCTATCAACCTGTATGGCAGCACAACTGTGGCACTGTCCAGCAGACACTTCACCTCCTTCCACAGTTTGTCTGCATGTACCAGTGTTCACAATGCGAGGGCCATTCACATCTGCAACTGTTTCCAACTCAAATGTTGATAAGTTGGGGCTTATTACAGTTCTGAAATTCTGTCCTCACATTCATTGAGTCTGCTACCCACATTTTTAATATTATTTGTAAATTCTTAGAATTCCGTTGAAACTTTTTCTGGACTCCAATTCTTTGCTAAACTCTTCATTCATGGTTTATTTGTACATTCTCATGTTTTCATTAAGTTTACTGGTACAATTTAGGTATATACAATGATATTTCTCATGATCAACGTGCCTGTACATGATATACATTGATTGTCTTTTCTTCCACTCCCCTCCATTCCCTTCATGTTTTTATATCATTCTATTTAGTTCATCTAACTTTGTATTATTGTATTCTAAAAGCTCCTGTATCATTTTGCTTACTATTTCCATTAACTTTTTAGTTATATTTTCTGACAGTATACTGTGTACCTCTCTCATCTGTATTCTAACCTCATCTGTTATCCTTTCAAGTAATTTGGTATGGGGGTTATGCTACTCTCCCCCCTGATGCCCCCTGGATTGTCTTTGGGGTAGTTGGGAGTTTTGGGAGACATACCGCAGCCTTGTCTTGTCGTGCTTCAATAATTATATGACCAGTATCAAGCAAATTAGCTACACTGGCAGCATTCAGGGCAAGTTCAGTATTATTATACCATGAGAACAAATTATGTGCCATCCATACTTAACTCTAGAGAATTCCATAGTTAGAGTATAAACATCAAGAAAACCTGACTCACAGCTAACATGCACTTAATGTGACAGCCATTATCTCCTTTAATAGTAGAAAATCATTCAACAGTTGTTTTATAAAGTCATATATCTAAAGAGCAGTAAAGCTTTATAGTTATACTATTAAAGATATAGTAGGCTGGAGGAAAGAGGGAGAAGACAAATTTGAGACCTTGAAAGACATGATACGAAGAGGAAGACAAAGGATCCCAGCACTCAAGCAGGGAAGAGGAACAAGAACAAATTATATAACAAACAAGGCTGAGAAAGAAAAAGATAAAGGAAGACTTATTAAAAAGGAGAAGAGGAAAGAAGAGGTAAAGAAAGGAGAACAAAAGAGGAATAATAAAAGGGGGGAAAGACGTAAGGGAGAATGACGAGAGTGAATTCCCCATATATGCTATAAGCTAGTGAAGAAAAAAAGGAAAGAGGAAGAGCGAGAGAATGCACATACACTCAGAAAGAAAACAGTGATAAAAGGAAGAAGGAAAAAGGCAAAAAGGGTTGTTTTCTGTTATTTTGCACGTGTCGTATTTTCCCAAATCTATAATTTTGGGACAGTGTCTAAATCAGGATGTGTCCATGCTCATCTTAATAGAGGAAGCAGTTGGACTTCTGCTTGTTTCTTTTTTCTAAGAATCTGTTTGTGTAAGACTCGTATTCTAAATAACATTTGGGTCATTCATTTAAGAGCATGGTACACAGTGCATTAACCATTGTCATTCTCTAAATATTTTGTTATGAAATTGTTTTAAAATAACTAGAACATAATACAAATTTTTGAACATGTGTACATATTTCTGTTATGCAGGTACCAAAAGTAAAATAATTGAGTTGTAAAAGAGCCAACACTCAATTTTATTTGGTAATAATAAGTAGGTTTCCAAGGTAAACATATATATTTACCCAGAATCATTTTACGTAATTTATGGATATTGTGACCAGTCATTTGTTGTTTCAATGTTTGCTTTTTGCCACTCTGCCTTTTCTACTACAGTGCCTTACTGTGATTGTCATTTTCATCTTATCAGCTTGAGAACTTTCTATTTATCCGTCATGTGGCTATTATAGGAAGCCCGTTTTAGTCACATGCTAATTTTTTATTGAAATGCCATGTTCTTTTTTTTTTTACGTGAAAAAGCTTTAAGTAGAAAGTAAGACAAAATACAACAAAAACACAGTGGTACTTAACAAAGGAGAGTAAGAAAAACTAGGAAGAGTCTCCAGCTTGAGTAGCTGGGAAGGCACACTCCGCGGACAATGATCAGAGTGGCCCTCATGTTAACATTTATATGTACAAGGACTTACATTTTTCCAAATGTGGTCCTTATATTTATCATATGTGTTGCTAACTTTAGACAGGTATCTTTTCTACAGGCCTAGAATTCGAAAGACCTGAGGCTCCAAAGAACATTTAGTACCATGTGTTAGTTTGATAGATGGGTTTACAGAGAAAATGATACTTCTAAAAGGCACTTCTCATTAGTAGTAAGAACAGAAATATAACGCAGATCTCCTAACAGTGAAGTACAATTTTTTTTACTACTGAATCATGTCATCTTTTGTCCCTTCTAATTGATGACTCAAACTCTGTCTTCCTGAGGCAAATAAATTTATAATATAGCAATTGTAATATCAAATATGGATGATGCATGACTAATCTTACTTATTCTGTGAACAAAAGCGCCCCAACTAACCAACTCTCGTTAGACAATGACCATGAAATATTTAAACAAATATTTTCCTATTTGCTCAGATTTTATTTTCCCTTTTCTACAGCTTTTTATTACATTGAATCTCTTCTCATATTTTCTTCTCATAATTTCTTTTCTTCATATTACTTCTAGGATACTATTCCAATTTTGGTTCTAATTGAAGAATTTCCCATTTTTCTCTAGTGTATTAATAAGAATATTAATTTTATGATCTTTCCTCTGTTCATGTGGGAAGAAATTTAGATTAGAAAACATGGTTACTAATGCAATAATATTTACTGCTTACTGAATTTCTTACATGCTAGGTACAAATTCAAGTATATACAACCCCAAAGTATGTGTTTTTGTCCTTATTTTCTACATCCAGCAGCTGAACCTCAGTGAATTTAAGCTACTTATGAATGGTTTGTATCTAAATGAGACTTACCAAATTCTAAAACTCTCAGTCTCTTAATAATCCCACTCCGCCTTTGCAGAAGGAAACAAATTTAGTGGCACAGATTTGAGCCTTGTCTTCAAGCTTCTGCCACAGGTCCCAGGGATGCCCACCTGTTCTGATCTCATTAAATAATTTCTGGGACAGTTTTCAAGTCAGTAATCAAGGAAGAAACAATGCTGGACCTTGAGTTTATCATTTCACTGAAATCTCAGTAGTGAATTTATTAATGTGCAGCCTAAATTCTGATAGGTAAATTCATATCCAGAGACCAGATTGTAGTTTAATTTTTCTTGTGTTCAGATGCTAGATTTATTATTAGAGTCTTTGACTCTAATTCTGTCCAAAACCTATCCTAAGATTATTCATCACCCATATTTAACTTGCAAATATTTCTCCTTTTCATGGAAAAAAGTCTTTCCTCAGAAGCATGATTGTGCTTCCAGTCCTTGGTCAGAGTGAGTCCTTTTGTCCTAACTCCCTAGCTTAACCTAAAACAGATACTGATGAGAGCTTCCTTGTACAAATATGAATCCACCTGGCATGCTATTTTTTCCTTGAGCAGTATGAAAGCACATATACATTTGGTAACTATAGTTGTTTCTCTGTGTATGAAACAATCAAAATGTCATTAGGGTAATGAAGGGACTGTAATCCATGAAGTTTGGTGATTCCTCAAGTACAGAGCTTTACAGCTAATGTAACATGTTCATGTTTGTTATATTTTGTTCATGTGAATGTTTGTTCACTTAAAAATACGATATAAAGAATGTAGGAAATATTATTTACTCTTTACATAGATCCGTATAACTAATTTCACTTCTAAATTCCATTTAGCATATGGTGATAGCTTCTTAAATTGTTTGAAATCTAGCCTTTCTTTAGTTTACTCTTCACAATACTTCCAAGATGATCTATCTCAAAGTCAAGCCTTAATAATTCCTCCCCTGCTGAAAAACTACCAATGGTTCCTCATTTATTTTTTACTTTAATCCAACTTGTATGGAAGAAAAAGGCATTTACAATATTTTCTGTACCCCATTCTCTGATCTCATCTTTCACCTAACATGTGGATACCTCACCCCAGTCGTACAAAATTATTTTTGAATGCATTTTTGGAAAGGATGATCCCAACCTATACCCTGAAATAGTTCCTTCTATTACATAGTCACTTATAGAATGCCTTTCAGATTCTTTACAGACTAGGTAGATCATCCTTCTTATTCAATTTTGGCTGAATCCCATACCGCTGTGTACACTATCACAGCACCCTCCTGATTTCAGGTCAAAATTTATCTTGCTGCACTATACATTTCAGGATATTTACTTATTTATAAACCATTAGTACATAAACATTGTGTATTCACCTTCCATTCTGTTACTTTGTCAAGCACCTCTAGAATGAGACACTCAAATTTTATTTAAAGTTATAATGGCTTACAAAATTGAAAATAGTAACACAAAGTTTGTGTTCTATGGTAACATTGCTGCTACAACCTTCTCTCCAATGTAATAATCATAATGCATAAATTGTATTATTTTCATGGCTTGTACTTACCAATATTATGTTTATTGAGCCAAGTTGACATTCTGGGCTATTTCTGTGTTAGAAGTTAAAATTCTTATATATGATTGTATTATAGTCATTTTATATAGTGCTTTATGGTCTCTAATTTACATACTGCCTTCCTCTGATGTCTTAATGCAAATTATTCACTGCTAAAACAATTTCATAGAATGATCAAGTGTAATCATAGAAAAATTGCATCTACGTTTATGAGATACATTAATTCAGACATGTTGGTAAAATAATACTGTACAAAGCAAAACTGTTGTTCCTTTTCTCCCTCTTTTCTCACTAATAGAAAACGATGGAATGCACCAATCACCCAATTGTGCTATGAAATGTGGCTATTGTGAAATATAAAAGTATATGTTTACTTGCATTCCACTACTGAGTTTTCATGCGAAAATGAGTGTTACTTTCTGAAGGTTTTGAGCTTGGCCAGGAGATGATATACAATGCCAGCAATAGCAAAACAGAGTAAAAATACGATTGGGTTAGAGCCTAAGCCTCAGGTCTTCTCTGGAAATTCTGCCGGGTTACAGGTACCCTGAGGCTGCAAGGAGTGTAAGTATCCAATGAATGTAGTGTTCTATGGATTTGTCAAATGATGTGTGATGTGTTAACACCCACTTCTCCTAATGCATAGCTTTATGACAAGGCGCTATTAAAGAGTAAACAAATTCATTATTTCTTAATCTCCTAAACGCTCTCTGTGGAGAGAAAAATCTCTAAAATGCATAAGTATGTGACAAATTGATTCTGAAATGAATCCGTTCTTCACAATCACAATTCTCTCTGACAGGAAGCCACGTACCAGGAGCTTTGTATACTTAATTATTTATTTTGATGCTTTTCCCAGCAATTTTATTCATTCTTTATTGACATTATATACAGTTCTGTTCATACATAGTGAAATTTAATATGCTCTTTTTAAAAACACATTGATACTGACAGAATTCAGTTGTTCACACAATAGTGTTAATTTATTAGAGAATGAAAAATCATTTGTGTGATTACATTAACCAAAGTAAAGGATACATTTTTGCTGTATTTTTTTTCAGATCACATTGTAACAACATTCAAAAACATAGTAAGTATGGTCATGCTTGGTACATAATTTATAAATAAACATATTGACCCCAGTTATAACAAGGTACTGGATGAAAGACAAGGAAATGTGGAAGACTAAATCATACTCAGTATTGAGAATGAACTCAAAAGCTGTAATTGGATTTTAAAGAACTATTTGATGTACAAGTCCTTCTTTCCCTTTCGAGTTTTTGCCAAAATAATGCTATACTGATACTCATTTGTGCCATCAGATAAATGAAGGGAAAAATTCTTTTAAGTTTTAACATAGCAAAGGTGGAGAATAAATACTCTCCCCAAGCATGTGGGGAAAATGAGAGGATTGATTACATTATATTACGAATTATCTCCATTACTGCTTCAGTCAGTATGATGGTATAAATCACTGTGTGTCAGATCAGTACTGAATCCAAATAAAAACATTTTCAAGTAGATGAATCTACTGAAATTCTTGATTGTTTGAAGGAACTCGCTTCTTTTAATCAGAAGTCTATTTCAAATACAAAAATGAGACTTGTCATAATGATGTCAAAATATACCATTAAGATGCATTCTAATAGAACAAGCTTGGATTTTCAAAAATAATTATAATGGGAATTGTTTTGAATGCATTACCTATGGGAGTTGATAAGTGTCCGTATCTCATTTGCACTTCAGAAAGATAAATCAGTGTCCTAGGGGTCCCACTGAGAACCTCAGTTGTTCACAGTAATAACATGTTTATTAACACATCGTGCATGACTTTATTCTCTTCTTCATTTTATTTCCTACTTCTTTACTAGGATTCCTGGGATTCCTGAGAAATAACTTGCCTATACTGAAATACTTCTAAATGATCTGCTTTTGAGGAAACCTAGCTCAAGACAGCATCATGTTTTATTATCAGTAGATTTCCCTGACTTACTTTTGTAATCCTTTTCCTAAGAAGGCAGTATATTTCAGAAAATGAAGCAACTAATTATCAAAGAGCTCATCAGTTTGGGAATTGGGGAAAATCTCAAAAGTGTCGTATCAGTTTTGTCAAATACACTCTGCCTAAGTGGCTTTTTGCTGTGTTTCTCATGAAAGTTGGTGATAACCTGGGCAAATGTGTGAACAGCAATATGATAAGGACAATGATAATGAGAATAGGGTATCCAAACTAATACTGGGAAGAAAGAAATCTACATATGCAATTCTAAATTTCCCTGGGTTGTCTACCAGGCCATCCTTGTTTTACCACTGAAAAATTTCTTACAACTTGAAGTGTTATATTTACGTCATTATAGACAGCATCATAACTCTGTGTAGCATACGGATGTGGACTGACTCTAGACCCATTTATACATGAAGGCAATACATATCCATATTGTTTCTTTTCAATTGTTTACCCTGGGCTGCGCACTGAACCAGGGCCTGGAGCGTGCCAGGCAGCAGCCTGCCACCAATATCCTTCTCAAGTTTTCAGGCATTTTTCTTGAGGCTGGCCTCAAACTTGGAATTCTCAGTGTCTTGAGTACCTGAGATTGCTAAAATTACGGAAGTGCATGAAAATATCAGCCTTATAATTTGTTGAATAAAGGCTGCAGGTATCTTTTATTCTTGTCAATCATTTTCCCATTTCATTACACTTAGAGCGTTCAAGTACCTTTCATTTAGTAAGTTTTTATTGGGCACACATTACATTGATGATATTGTGCTGAGCACTGAGAGCAATAGAAAAATTAATTACAAATGATTTCTGCCCTCAAGAACCTGCAGTATTTAAGGGAGAACAGTTCTGCTCAGAACATACACGGCTACTATAATATATCACAGCCCTCCAGCCTACTCCGTACTGCTCCTGTGGCCACTCCTACTGGCAGCATATTAAAACACAGTATCAAGCAACAGTACAGGATGATACAGACTTGATTGCCTCATAGATACCTGATATCTGTCATGTCATCCCTCACAACCAGGTCACATCTTCCTTTGTTTAAGTCTGAATCAGGGAAAATCCATCACTGAAATTTCATAAGAATCAAGTTTTATGGCTCCTATTACTCTCCTGCCTGGCTGCTTTCATCTCTATACAGTGTCATGACAGGTGCTACAGAGTCATTATCATGTCAGGTACATGGTTGGATGTTTCCCAATTATACATAGATACTGAGTTGATCTCTCGTCCATTCATTTAAAATTATAACTCACTGTGTATGCGCATAGTGAACTGCAGAAATGTACATTTTTGCTTTCTAACTCTACATTGTTTCTCATGGAGGGCCTCTATGTGATCAAAAGCAATAACATACCCTCAATTTAATGGCAGTGATACCATACGATTTGTTGTAGAAATTGAAAAGATGTAGCATACCATTATGACAATGCCTAATAATTTCAGTCAACCTGTCATACTGTGATTTTTCAAAAAGGTTTTAATTTTTTAATCTATGCCAGGTCACTTTTTTCTTACCATATTTGCCTTTTTCCTGATTTGTATCTCTTCCATGGTTATGACAGTAGGGGTAGTGCTGACACGGATAGCGGTGTTGATACTGATGTTGGTCCCTCATACCAAGTGACTGTGATATCAGGTAGAACATGGCACACTCTTAAAAATTTCTAATGACAGATAAATCACTTAGGAATTCAGAACATATTAAGGATGACCTTGACCTGTTTCTTGAATTTTCTTTCATGCCCATCGATTGTGGGATCATGGCTCAATTTATGGCATTTCATCCTAGATTTGAGTAAATTTTACTCATGACATTATATTCATTACCACTTTTCTTTCTTTATCTAGTTATGAATGGAATGTTACTGGTTGTTACAATATTCTATCTGAAATAACCATCATTAAATTTTATCTGTGGTGATCCTTTTAGGCTACTACATCAAAACATAACAGACTGAATAACAGACGTGGATTCTGAGCATTCCAAGATCAGGGCATTGGCAGATTCAATGCCTGTTGATGACCCATTTCGGACTTTATAGATAAAGCCTTCTCCAAGTCCATAGATACTGGAAAGGCCGAGAGAGCCTTCTTGAGTCTCTTTTAAGAGGTACTAATTCCACTCACAAAGCCTCTGCCTTCATAACCAAATCATATCCAAAACACTACACCTCATAATGCCATCAACTTAGGGGTTGAATTTCAACATAATAATTTTGAGACAGTACAAAGATTCATATAACATTGCAAATGGAAGCATGATAACGTTGTGTGGATAGCATGAGTATGTCAACTGAATATCAGCACATTTGGGAATAAAGTAAAGCTACTTTCCTAATTTCTGAAGAAAGATAAGAATTAATAATAGGGAAGTAAATGTGGAAGTGTCTCATTTTTAAATTTAAAAAAATTTTAAACTTTCAAAAATATCTAAAATATCCAATGCAATATATGTTAATACACATACACAGATGAAAAAATATTTCACCAGAGCAGTTTAAATAAAAATTCATTTCTCCAGATACAACTTTCTTGAATTTGGGGCTGGGGATAGAGCTCAGTGGAATAAGCGCTTGCCAAGCAAGCGCAGGGTCCTGAGTTCGATCCCCAGTACCGAAAAAAAAAAAAAAAACAAAAACAACTTTCTTGAATTTATCCAATTTTAAGTAGAAAAATCCATTCATTTTATATATCTATATACATAATATATAAAATGTATAAAATGTATGATGAGCCATTTGAAATGGCTTATACTTTATAATTTTAACCTGCAAATGTTATTTTTATGATTAAAAGTATACACTACTATGTTGTTGATTAAATTATGTAATAAAGTGCTGGCATATTGTCCTTTCACTTAACAAACACATAAAATCCCAGGAAACATGAAATTGGGGTGTTAAGGATGGATGTACATTTTTCTGTATTTAATCAAATTTACTTTGCTCTAAATTAAATATATTTGACTAAAACTAGAGAGACTGCTTCCCACTCAGACAGTGGGGTCTATTAAGTATTGTTTCTTCCTAAATTTCATTATTATTATTTTCACAAATAACAATATGCTTTTAAAGTAACAGATTAATGGAAAAGGAGTGACATGATATGTAATCATCAAAAGGAGAAGTAAAACTTCCATTTCTATTTATCATTTGTAGTACAACACCGTAATATCTTATTAAATCATAGGTTTATTACAAATTATTAGAGAAGGATTATTTGGTTTCTATGCCACATTTGATAAAAATACGTAATTATTGCCTTCAAACACAATTATTTTCTGAACTATAAGAGTAGAAATAAGGTATTATGGAAACATATTGCAATATTTGCAGCACAAAAAGATTTTATATAATATAAACTTGATGATTAATTTCAAAGATTCTTTGTGCTCAGACTTTGAGAACATGGATTGTTGGAAATGAGCAATATTGTCACCTAAAAGCACCAAAGTCTCGATTTTTTTAAACCATTATGAATGCTTATTTATTTGTTTCTGCTGTTGTTTTGTGTTCTTATTGTGCTAAGTTAGGTTCCAATGGACTTGGGAGGAGAAAAGAATTTTTAAAATGAATATTTTGGTTATTTTTCTTGGTGAAAACAGCTTGAAATTTGCAAATTTAGGTAATTTTAAAGTTTCTTCAAAATTCTTTGTAATTATATTCACAATGGGAGATAATTGGTATGTCTTGGCTGCAATATGGCATAAACTGCTGGTGTGAATGCACGAATGTCTCATTGGGCTACTTTTTACTAATGTCATTATTAAAAATAGTGATGAAATTATTAGATCCATTTGTACTAACAGTGGTACAGGCCACTCAAAGGGACTTTCATGCATGGACCACCAGCAGTGATTGAAGCCATTGCAAACCTTTTAAAAGCACAATAGTATTTATATTTATAGGCTTTAAAAAGAAAGTAAAGTACTAAGATAGAAATATTTTTAAAAATACATACAAGATTTTCATCTTAAAATTGCAAACTACTGGTAAAAGTATCAAGAGTTAAATACAGAAACGTACCATATTCATGGATTGAAGACTTAATATATGTTGGTTCTCACCAAATTTACCTATAAATATAATGCTTGAGAAAGAATTTAAGTGGGAGAAGTCAAGGCGGTGTGATATTGTGGGGAAACAGATACACAAAGCAATGAGTAAAACAAAGAACCCAGAAGTAGACCTAAATAAATGTGCTGATCTTTTTTTACAAAAGCATAAAAGCAATAGAAGAAAGATATAATTTTCAATAAGTGGTACTGAAGCAAGTGGACATACATATGCAAAAGTAATCCCAAACCTAAACTTCACCTATTAAGTAAATATTACCTCAAAATTGATCATAAGCATAAATATGAAACCTATAGATTCCTTGTGTGTGTGTACATGTATGTGATTCTTACTTTTTACTTCAATGTAATTGAAGATTGGGACAGGGATTCTTATCTTGCTTAGTTATATTTTACATTCATAAACTTTCTCCCTTTAAAGATACTGATATTGGGTTGGGGGAGTTAGGTTTAGAGCACAGATGTACTTTGGTGTTTGATGGTCACTTGAGCTGTACCATTCCTTTGATCACGTCTTCGCGGCATAGGTGAATATCGTACATTTTTCACTATTTATCAGTAAGCAATTGCTGACTGTAAGTCATTTCTTAGACAACCAGGGCAGAAAATGACTTGACATTTTGGAATGTTTTGGAGGGGGGCTGGAACTGGGGATTGAACCTACGGCTTTGTGCAACAAGTGCTTTACCCACTGAGCTCTCTCCCCAGACCAACATTTTGAAATTTTAAAATTGCCTTTAATTTTCATTTTAGATAGTGGAAAGTTAGGTTGCTGAAAGTAGCACAGTTGCATAACTTCTTCAGAAAGCTTAGTGAGTCAATAAAGGAACACACATTTTCAAAGATTTTTGGTAGTAATGTTAAAGCTACTCCCTTGTCATGGACTACAGATGATAGATAAATTGAGTCTAGGGGATGTCTGAGGCCATCCTTGTCCTTTGCTTTAAGCCACATCAGAAGGAGGAAACTTCTGGTCACATCTAAAGCCTCAGTGCATCCACAATGCTGTGATGCAGCAGGGCAAAGTTACATTACCAGAAGACACCTTGGTTCCTTGAAAACCAAGTAATACTAAGGAAAGGCTTTTATCTTGGGGAAAGGAAAACCTCCCTGGTAGCCTGCCAGCTCTCCCCACCATCGCCATCATCATAAAGACACTCACTAGCATAAGCCCACCACCACCCTCTCAATCATCCAGTAATCCCCTCACCATTTTCCTCAATCAATAAAGATGGAAGTTCTAGCTCCCTCATGGCAGTGAACAACTGGTCATCCCATTTCCCCATTATCCAAGTTCCCCTCTGCACCACATTTTGTGTCCTGCTCTCATAACAGCTGCCAGGAGATTGGAGCCCATTGCAGGGGAGCCTAATACGCCCTAGCCAAAGTAATTTGAATACATGTATTCAAAATAATGATCTGTTTTACTTATTTTGACAGGCATAATGATGGATTCCGAGAAATATTTATGTTCTAATCCTTGGAACTTAAAAATATGTCGCTTTAAAAGACCACTCGAAGTTTCACTGAGGTTTACTGGGAGGATGTATAGAATTTGTAAAAGCTAGTATAATCTTTGTTACAGTTTCTTATAACAAAAGAAGAAAGATTAAAATCAACAAAGGAAAAAGTTACATGAACCAGAGCCCAAGAGAGAGAAGCTTCCAGTTTCTAATTTTCCTTTCCATATGAACAGCTTAATTATCTCAGAATGATATATGATGGCATATGCAAAATTCTGCCAGAATTGCTTACCTAAGTCTTAGTGTCTAGAATTTTATAAGCCTCTGTCATGTGACCATGTAGTACTCATGTGTCCTACTTAGTTACTAGGTCTCTAGTCTCTCTAGAGCTCAAGCAGATTTAGTGTGGACAAAGAAGCAGATCATAAATCACATTTTTAGCATACATTATTGGGTATGGCTTAAAGCCTAAAATAAACAAAGGCACTCTTCTCAGCAAGGATAATACAGAGATTTAGAGGTTATCATATACATCTTTGGAATATGCAGATACATAGAAGTTAGGCTCACTAATATTTTAAAATGCAATGAGAAAAAGTGGCTTGCAGTCAGATTAAGCTAAGGACCTTGAGGAATTGAGATTATCTTGGATTATCTCTTTGGGCCCAATAAATTCATAAAGATCCATCAAAGAGTGAAAGAAGTGAAGTTAAGAATAAAAGGCTCAAAGAATCAAGACTCAGAGTCAAGAATGAAAACCAGAGTAGCTACGTGAAGTGATATATATTTGAAGATGCTGTGCTTCTGTCTTTGAAGTTGGAGGAAAATGCCCAGAAAGTGAAAAAGACAGAGAAGATAGTTTTCTCCTAGTTTCTAGAACTAATCCATTTAACTCAGTATCAGATTTTTCGTGTCTAAAACTTGTAAATAAAAAGATATATTTAAGAATTAAGTCAATACGTTTATATAAGCAATAGAAATATATACAGTATAACACAAATACACATGTTCACCAACTTTTGATGGATTTCATCCTGCTAAAACTATCATCAAGTCCAAACGCATTTTGTGTGCCTACTGAACCTCTTAGCTTACCAACATCATACATTATAAAATATCAAGAACCCTACATGGCTGACTGGATTAGCAGCTTGTTGGGCAAGAACACCAGATCACACATTCCTAGCTTAGAGAATATTAATATTCAAAATGTAAAGCACAACTTATACTCCATCTATATCAACTTTCTGCCATTGTCAAGTTGAAAAATTATTAGGTCAAACTATTGTAAGTCTAGGACTGTGTGTTTGTAGGTGGATATAATATCTCCTTAACCATGGTTTTAATTATTACAGTGTTAGTTACTCATAACCAACTATATTCCAGAAAACACCAGAAAGGAAATTCCAGATGTAAAAACTTCCTAAGTTTGATATTGCACATTCATCAGAGCAGTGTGATGAATTTGTTTCAACCTAGTTTTGTCATGCTAAGGATGTGAATCTTCCTTTGTCCAGCATATTTATGCTATATATGTTTTGACTACTAGTCACCTGGTAGCCATGTCAATTGTAAGACTGACTGTCACTATTTCACAGTGGTTGAGTTTAAGTAACTCAGTACTCTAACACTACATCACAATGCCTATGCCATCATTTCATCAAGGAGAAATTGTGGCATCTCACATTATCACCAGAAGAATGATTACAGTACAGTAAGATATTTTCAGAGTGAAAGAAACCACATTTGCATGACTTTCATTATGATATAGTTTTATGATTTTTCTATTTTAATGTTAACCTATTACTTTACTCTTAACCTATTACTGTAATTTGTGCATTGAACTTTATACTAGGTATGTGCAAGAAAAATATAGTATATAGTGGACTCAGAAATATCTGTGATTTCAGGTATCCATTGGGAGGTCTTGGCATACTGTATATTTGCTGCAGATAAGAAGGTGTTGCTGTGTGTGTGATTGTGTCTGTGTATACTCATATTTCTATCTATCTGTAATTTAAAACAAACTTTTTAAAACTTACTTTACTACTTTCACATTTTAATCTCAAGCTCAGAAACATACTTAGGTGCATAAGTGTGGCTGCACACATATATACACACATATATCACAGAGTTCAGATCTTCTTCAATGACAGCTCATGTATTTATAAATGGGACCAAGTGAGTTTGACTTAGGATTCTGAAATTTATGGTAAACACCATCAAAGCAGATGGGTGTCTGGGAGTTTCGTGGATGAACAAGTTTTAGTATATTAAACTGAGAGTTATTACAATTTGAATTCCATATTTATTTGAAAGAAAATTTTACCTACAGTCTACTTTCAAGCTTTAATTTTTAGAAATTCAACTTTGCATTCACAATATTTATTATATTCTTTTTGCATTTTTCTTATATCCACTTTTCTTAACAAGAAGGCACTGCAGTTTTAAGTAGCGCTGCATGGTCTTCAGCAGAAATAAATAGTAATATGACTGGTAATAAGAATATTCTTAGAAGTACCTTACACTTTTTTTATCCTAGTTTCTTGGTAGACAGAGCATTTTTTAAATCTTTTGCTGAAAATTGCAGTACACTTTAACAGTACCTCTTAAACACAGTGCTTAGCAAATACCAGGGTGTTATATCCCTGGTATTCAATTTGGCCCAGCAGTTGGTCTCTGCTTAGATCATTCAAAATGGTAATTAGAGCAAGTCAACAATACATATAACTATGTAATTTAGTTTTCTCTACAAATACCACAACCAGAAAAAATGAAAGACATTAACCATTTGCAGCTAAAAGATACAGTACTTTTTTTTTCTTTTTGATACAGGGTCATCCTGTGCAGGTCAGACTGGCCTTGAGCTCACTTTGTGGCCCTGGCTGGCCTCAAACTTGCAACGATCCTCCTGCCACAGCCTCCTGAGGGCTGGGATGGCAGGTATATGCCACCAAATCCAGCTAGAATATTTTATAAAAAGAGTTCAGTCAGTCAGAACACTGATTGAAAGTTTACAGAGATCTCGTAGTTCATAGATTGCATGTTTGTGAATGATTTAACTTCCCAGAATTCATTTGTAGCCCTCAGTCAATAAAACACTTTCAAAGCCATTCATGGACATGCAGAGTGGGGAAGAATTTGAATTACCAGGTACATACACATCTCAGCTGAAGTCAAACTAAACAGTACCCTGTTTTTCAATTTCAGGTCTCGTAAACATCCTTCTTGAAGTCTATTTAATGCCATCTTCTTTTTGTACTTTTGGTCAGTGATTCTGCCATTTTAAATGGCCACTGACTATAGTGGTAGCTATCTAGGGCTCCTGAGGTCAAGGAGGTCATAATGGTCCTAAGGTGGGGAGAAAGATGCATTTGAGAACCTTTCAGGCATGAGTTATAGTGCTGTCAGCTGTGCAATCAGTGTTAATGGATCAACAATACATATTAAATAAGGTATTTTCACACAGAAACACTATAAAACAAGACAATGACTTGACTGTTACACAAAAATGCTATGACCAGAGGATGGTGGTAGGAGTCTAACTTTGTATTTTCCCTGGGAAATGATTCAGGACTTGCTACTTCAGTGTTCATTTTAACTTTGTAGAACAGAGAACTATAGAGAATAAATAAGAATCAGTTTCTTTCTTTTGTTTTTGAAATTTTCAATTAAGTTTCTTGGTGCAGTTAAGGGATACATAGTGATCACATTCATCATAGGGGATTTGCACCTGTAAACGGTATATCTTAGCTCCTCTTTGCTTCATTCCTCTCCCCTCCCTTCAACTCCTATTGCCCTCATTTACAGAGATTTGTTTCCCTCTCATCAGTTTGACCTCATTTTCTCATTTTTCACTTTCTTCCTTCCCTCCCCCATTTCCCCTTTCCTTTTGAAACATACTATTCAGTGAAATAAAAGAGACACATATGCATAAATGTTGCACGGTCTCTCTAGTGTGAGAAACTGAAAATACAAATAAAAACCAAAGAGTATAATACATATTTTGAAATAGGGAAAAAAAGAATCAGTTTCATATTGTTCTTGCCCTCCTTCCTAAGCCATCTGCAAGGAATACAGTCTGCATTTTCCAATAATACTGAGAACTTGTATTGACATTAAATTCTCCAAGGTCATTAGCTAGCTACTTCTGGGTTTGTTAAAAGCGTGTGAAGTATACATTACTAAAACTTTCAACTATGTATTAAGAATTCTTTTATCGTGTACTTTTTATAAAATGTATCAACAATAACAAGAATGTCATAAACTTAAAATGATACAGTTTTATGTTTCTTAAATAAATGTCATGCAGGTTACATGAAGAATAAATCCTTTTGCTTACAAATACTTTGCCATCCTTTTGCTTACAAATACTTTGATATTGTTTCTCACCTTAGTGATTGTGCTCAATACATTTTTTCTTCATTTTACTTGGGAATTCTTCTTGCCCATCTATTTTGTATATTATTATTTTCCTCCTTGTGTTTATATTATACCAGCCAGGATGATGATGAAAATACCTAACTTCCAAGTTCCTGCACCATGTGACAGCTAATAAAGTTTCTCACGTTTTTATCTGTTTATGTCTTTTACATGATTTTACATGATTCTACTTAATTACCTGAGCTGCAGCTCTCCCAGAAATATCTGTGATAGGAACCTGAAGGTTGTGTGTGTGTGCATGTGTGTTTGCATATTTAATTATACATTGAAGATAATATGAATTCATGTCCATATATTCATGTGTATATTGTTTGTGGTAAGTATGTATATATCTTTATTTGTCAGACATACATATATTTATAAATGTATAATTAAATACGTGTATTTATAAAATTATGAAGCTATATATTGACATGGATACGGAGTTCTTGAAACCTATAGAGTTAAAACTCATTCACCTGCCTGACCCTATTCAAATCATTTGAACTATTTTTCCACTGCTTCTTACATCATAGAATCCCTGCTTTTTAATTTTTATTAACCTCTCCAAATCCTATGCAAGATATCTGTACAATCATAAACATTTCAAATATTTGAGAATGTCTTGAGATCCTTCAGTTAAATATCAATAAATTAATACCATAATTCTAAATGTATAATCTTTATTTTTTGTTAGACTTTATGTAGCTTGTGCATGACAAGGAAGGGAATGAAAGATTACTCCATTTTTGTACAATAAGAGCATAATTACGATGCAAATCTAACATGGATAATTTCTTAATTCACCATATCTGTTGAGAAAAAAATCAGATGACTTAATTAAAATCAATAAATTAGGTGATATTCTCTGCATTGTAATACAGATTTTAAAGTAATGAACTTTTCTTGGAAGAAGAAAATATTTAATAATTGGTTTGATGTTACTATAGACCTTATGTGTACTTTCAGAGCATATTAATGATTGCTGATTCTCCAGGCAGAAGTTCTTTATAAGAGAGTTAAATTGGCTCAGATTATCTATAATCTACTGGACTATTGTAGTGAAGGCAGGTTCTTTTTTAAATTTAATTCATTTGTATAAAATTTTTAGCCTTTTGCAGCAAGCAATTAAGAATTTATCACTTTGAACTTACTTTACTAAAAATATTATAAAACCATTATGAAGCTACAATAGGCTCTATGCATCTTTAAGTACAGTTTATATAAACTATTTTTCATTTGAAATGGTTAATAATAGTGTTTGAAAGAAAAAATCTAAGTTGTTTTATATATAAACTTTGTAAAAGGAGACTGTTACATAGAAGCTTTTTGTTGTCAAGTCATATGTATTCCTAGCAGAAAGAGATGCCTTCATTTTAACTTTGTTTCCTACAAACACACATATTAATTTTCATTACATTTGCCTCCAGTTTTACAGTACATTTTTCTTTTGCAGTCTAGCCCTGGACCGTTATAGCTAAGGAATAAAATAAAACACTGTTCTAAATACTTCCATGCTTCATTGGTCATGAAAGTAGAGGTAAGGAAGAGAAGTTAAAGACTTTCTATAAAGTTTTATATCACTTAGATTTTACTGTTATGATGTAATTGCACCATACATGTACAGTAAAAATAACATTTTTGGGGAAAATTGTTCAATTACTGAGTAAATGTCTTTTGGCAAAAGCCCAGAGAGCGACCCATGTACTGTTAGGTTGTACACAAACCACCCCCTGCTGGACATAAAAAGTTGATAATCCCTTTTATGCTTCTGTGTGTGTGTGTGTGTGTGTGTGTGTGTGTGTGTGTATACGTACTTATATACTATATATAGAAAGAGACTGCGAGATATGTTAAATGCGCTTGTGTGTATACATATTTATTTATATTTATGTATGGTGTATATACATAGATTTGTATTTATATTTATGATTAAATACAAACAGGATTCTAAATGCAAGAATGCATTCATTTTCTTTGCATATAAATTGATATAAACCAGATACTTAATTTATTATAAT
>PVLD010015638.1:0-47853 GCA_004027595.1 Dinomys branickii | reverse complement strand
TAGCAGCACAATTTGTAATAGCTAAAATGTGGAAGCAACCCAAGTGCCCATCCACAGAAGACTGGATTAAAAAACTGTGGCATTTTTATATAATGGAATATTATTCAGCTATAAAGAAAGACAGTTTTGGGGACTTTGTAGGCAAGTGGTCAAAACTGGAGTCCATACTCATAAGTGAAATAAATCAGTGGTACATGTGCAGGCAACGTATTGTATTACTGGTGTAAGAACCCGAGCGTGGGAATATAAACTAAGAGACATGAAGGAAATCTGTTCAAAAACAAAGAACAGATGGGATGAGGGAAAGGAGAAAAGAAAGAGACAAAAATATATGTATGTACATATGAATATACATATATGCAGGAGGGCTAACATGGTTCTACTATTGTATTATATCACTTAATGCTAAGAAATAATCAATGACGGGTTATTTGATCAATCTTGTATGTCTGTATGTGTTATCCTGAACACACACTTCAAAGATATCAATATACAATGCAGCAACTATTGGTGGTTTTTTTTTTGTTGTTGTTGTTGTTACTGTTGTTGTTTGCCTATTTTGTTTTTGTCTTTGGATTTTTGGTATTTGTGTTTTTTCTGTTGTTGAGAGGATTGTCTGACTTATTTTGCATGTCTGTATATGGGTTCATATATTTACACTTCGAAGATATCAATGGATAAAGAAATAACCACTGTTGAGACTATGTCACCTTGTCTATAGATTAGTTGTGATTGTACTATTTTTTATGCTAATTGGTGTCTGTTTGTTAATATGTTTTTGTACTTTTATTTTTTTTTAAATAAAAAAATATTTAAAAAACAAATTAGCACATTTATTTGTCTCCTTTTTAGCTAATTCACCAGCCCATAAGGAATTTTATCTGTAGAGAAATTGAGAGGCAAAATGCTTTTGAACAATCCTCCCAGAGTCAGAAACTGCTGTTTTCCAATCCCTTCCTTCCCATCCAGCCTGATAAACCCTTGTCTCTTGTGACTTCATGGGTATTGGTTTTTTGCCATCATTTCTGGCCTTTGCTACAAAATACAATCTAGATCAAGCTCTTTTGTAATATAGTTGAAAGAGAAGAGATTTGAAGTCACCTAGGTTAGAATTTCCTTAATCTTCAACATGTTAAAATAACGTTAATGAGGAAAATATTTATCTCTAAGTCACCAGAAGCCTATAAATTAAACTAATAAGTGTCAGAATTATAGAAGAAAAGGCAACGTTTTGTAATTCACATATTATTCACATGTTAATACACAGTCTTTATTTATTTTTCATAGAAAACTTGTGACATTCAAAATATCCATTAGGCTATGGGGCTGAAATATCCTTTTAACCAAGGGAAAGTGTAAAATTCTTTACGTTCCAAAGAATATAAAATATGAGGGAAATAACCAGGAAATATGCAGGTGAACTTATGGAAACGAAAGACCATTTTGGTAAGAAATGCAAACTCATCTTGGTATGTGTCCCCTGTCTGAAACAAGAGCACAGTCCTCTCCCAGAGTGAATGCCTTCATCAGAAGAATATTTCTGTCCTGGCCTTTAGTCAGTTGTCTGTTTTGGAACGAAATATCTGAGATCATTAACTTAAGAGGAGGAAGATTTTATTGTAGCTTATGGTTTCAGAGGTCTCAGTCCATGCACACTTAGTCCTGTTGCTTTCTGCCTGCTGCAGGAGTATGTGGTGAAGAAGCTTGCTCATCTTACCATGGCAGAGAAGCAGAAAAAAAAAAAAAAAGCTGGAGTTCCAGTATGTTCCTTCAAGGACAACATCCTAGTGATCTAACCTCTCTCTGCTAGACAGCCCTACTTGTTAAAAGTCCCAACATCTTCCAGTAGCAACACCAGGTGGCAACCAAGCCTTGAACATATGAGCTTTTGGGAGACATGTATCCAAACCATAACAACCTGCTTCTAGGTTGTAGATAAGAGGGGTAGAGAACTCTGCCTGCCTCAGTTTATTGTTAGTTGTCTCCAGTTCCAAATAAGCCTTCTTCCAAAGTGGTATATTTTGGAGTGACATGTTCTGATTTCCATAATAAGAATAATAGTAGGTAACTGTTCAATAAATGTAAAATTCTCCCAATCTAAATTTCATCTTCCTGGTTCCATTCAGACTCCTTCTGCCTCACATCACCTTTGGCCAAGAAAACTTGCTTCCAGTATTTTTGCCAGTTTCTTCATTTCTAGGGGGTCCCCCTATTGGATCCTATCTTTCATTTCTGTGATGGCCTGGATATGGTTTGAGCATGCCGCTTAGAGCTTCATCTGCTAGAAATTTGGTCCTCAAAATAGTGACAATGAAATGGTATGATCTTTCAAATCAGGCAGGCCTAGCCCAATGTAATTATGTCCTGGGGTACTTTGCTTGAACAAGATCAATGCTGGTATTGTACAGTCAGTCATTTCTTATGAAAGTATGTTGTCATGAAGCAAGGCCACCCCATACCTATGACCCCTTATGCATATGCTTGTTTCCCTTTTCACTTCTCTGATACATTATAGTCCAGGGTCCTCACTAGAACGCCAATACTATGCGGTATGGACTCTCTAACCACCAAAGTCAGAAGCCAGATAAACCTCTGTTTTATAAAGCACTCAGCAACAGATATTTTGTTACAGCAGCAGAAGCTAAGGCCTTAACTAACCTTCATTTTCTCCACCTAAGAAAACCTTGACTTTATTTTCCTGATCTGACTTGTGTGGCCTTGGTATGTGATGTCAGATACTTCTGACTGAGTGGACTCACAGACCTTACTCAAATAGCTGCCATTCAGTACACACTGCAAAGCCAGGATCTCCACGATGCACTCTGTCAATGCATCTTCCCCTATGACCACATTGTCATTATTGAGAACTTTCGCAAAAGTTCAGGAACAGAAAGGACATCTTTCATACCACATCAAGATACTTTTGAAATCATGTTGCATAGAAAGTGCTATTAATTTTTTTTACCAGTATCAGATTTTTCTTTCTAAGCAAGTAGCTTCCTTCCAACTTTCAAAATAAAATTCAGTTCTTTTTCCCAAAAGCTAGTTGTGATCAAGCCCTCTCAAATTTTCTTCTGAATATTTATTTATTGAAAATTATTTTATTGTGGTAAGGATTAACATGAGATCTACTCTCTTGAGTGAACTTTAAATGTACAATGTAGTATTTTTATCTGTAGGAACAACGTATATTGCAGACGTCTACAATTTATTCATCTTGCATAACTGAAACTTAATACCCACTGATGGCTCACCATTTCTTCCCCTCCCCAGCTGCTGGCAAACATTTCACTTTCTGCTTCTACAAACTTGACAATTTTAGATTTCATATATAAATGAGATCACGTAGTGTTTGTCTTTCTGTACCTGGATTATTTCATGTACCATAACGTCCTTCAAGTTTATCTGTCTTGTTGCAGATGTCAAGAGTTTCCTCTTTTTTTAAGGCTAAATAGTAAACCATTGTATTCCATGAACATTTTCTTCATTTATCTATGAATGGATATTTAGATTGTTACCACATCTTGGTTATGATGAATAATGTTGCAATGAACTTGGGGTGCTTTGTTCATTATACTTTTTCTTACCTTCTCTACACCCCCCCATTATAGTTTTGGGTTTTGCTATTCCTTTTAAGCACCATTAGTGCTTATCTCTCACATAATAAGAGATAAACCATTGACTTGACATTTAAAAACTTTTAATTGAGGGCTGATCAGGCCTTTTAAACTATAGCTCTTAACAGTGTCTTTTGGGCTTTAATCTTTAATTTTGTGGCACTTTCTTTATGACCATTTCACTTCTAAGCACCAGTCTCACTTTAAAGATTTTCAAGGTTGCTGGTCATCACCTTAGGTTGATTTGGAACATGCATAGTTGAGAGCTATCCCCTCAGTATACTTACTGAGGTTGCACCCTTTCCCATTGCAAAGAATTGCAGCATGCAGGAGAAAAGAGCTGGTCACATTACTTAGCAATCTTTCCTTTCCAACCTAAACTAAATGACTACATCTCTTCTTTGAAATTCTTTAGGAATCTTCGATCTATAGCACTTCTTTAGCACACAGAACATGCTGATAATAATGAGCCTTCATGTGCCTGTGCCTTAATATGCTACCTTTATGATTTGTTTTTTCAGACAAATAACAAAGAAAGTTTTAAATCATATCTCTGTAGTTTTAAAGGTAATAATCACAGAACCTTCACTTCAGCCTAGACTTGTCTGTCTCCAAAACCAGTGCTTGATCGAGCAAGTTTACTTATTAACTCATCCATTTTGCGGGGACTGTTTCAGTTTTTAATGTTGGAACCTCCGTCTCTCATGAATGAAGGCTTGTTCACTGTACCACTGCACCCTCAAGGCCTCAGCTGCCTCAAACACACAGTAGATATTTCCATCTGACCTTCAGATGTATTATAAATAAGCTCTTGATATGAGGATTCTAGGGTTTCCCTCCATTGAATTCTCAGTTCATCACAGTCCCCTAGTGTGTCGTGACTTCTCCCTCATGAGCATATTTTATGTTTCCCTTCTATAGTCAAATAAAAATTATCTTTGAGGAAGAAATTAGGCCTTCCTCACTGCCCCACCTGGGTTTCTATGCTTTCTGGTACCCCGTGTGACCTGGAGGAGACCCACAACAACTGGCTGTGTGAGACATTATGAGGCCTGTTTGTCTGAACACACAGTTTCAGTGACAGCCTGCTACTTAAATGCTGCTCCAGTGTTGTAAAAAAAAATCCCTTCAATGCAACACTATTGATCTCTCCAGAAATATCTTTTAGTAAACAGGGAATTGCACCCTGGTAGAGGCAGGAGAGATACAGATTTTTCTTTGACTATTGCCCTGTTCCCTGATACCTTTAGTGTAACTGTCCATAGTGATTCTGTTTCTCTCAGCCTCCTTGTATTTCACCCAAAAGAATCACCTTGTAGGTTTCATTCTAACCCAAACAAATGTGAGGATGTAAAGAGAGGGAGAATTATGATACAGGCTTAGATAGCAAAATTTAAGAATTTTGTAGTTTACTTTAACTTACATTCATTTTTTTGAAAGCCAAAACATCCAAAATCCAAAAGAAATATTGTAATGGTACATGTTCCCCATGGTAAGTCTAAAGGCTCCTTCATGATGAATCTTTTTCTTCTAGAATGACACGGATCAGTTAGCTGAGTTACCTCCTTTGCTCCCTCAAGTCAAACACAAAAACAAGTGGATTAGCAGGCCTTCAAAATCCTCAGGGCCAGGTGCGCATGAGGTGCATGTTTATCATCCCAGGACTTGAGAGGCGGAGGCTGGAGGATCACTGCAAGTTTAAGGCCTTCCTGGGCACAGAGTGAGTTTGAGGATAGCCTGTATTTATAGTGAGATCCTGTCTCAGAAAAAAACAAAACAAAACAAACAAACAAACAAAACAATAAAAACCAAAAAGCTACACAACAGCAACAGAAATCCTCAGGCCCAGGCTTCAGGTAGTTTCTGATGGATGACTACAATATTACATACGCAATTTTCTTTTTCACTATGTTCTATTTTATATTTGAAGATTTTAAATCAATATAAAGTGGAGGAATATGCAAGGCTATGTGGGTCAACATTCTCATGAATTTTTTCTTGTTCATTTCATCACTAGGATTTTCATTAGAAGAGCTGTGGATTTATAAAACTAATTCACCTACACTTCACCAGAAGTTACTGGTTTCAAAGATTGCTGAAGAATATAACCACCAAAAAAGTGAAACACAAAAATCACTATCTATCTATCTATCTAGCTAGCTATCTCCTGTAGGCTAATTGAAAAAGAAAACATTATTGAGAGGATGCAGTCTGAAATTGTCTTATTATTCAAACTCTGCATGTAATTTGAAATAATCCTTTTGTTCCCTTACAATGGAGGTGGACCAAGCTAATAACTTTTGTTGTCTTTATGTCCTTTCACCTCGCCTTTTAAAATTTTTATTAGGCCTTTAAATGTGTGGGTTAAAATCAATAGAGGATAAGCTATTAAAAATTTTGGTTGGCTTGTCTCTTCACTAAATATTAAATCAGGTTGGCAGATGAGTGATACCTTTAGGCACTATGCCTGAAAGAAATAACAGTCTGAGCAAATAGACACCATAATCCATACAGAAAACACAGCTAATGTGTAGCTTTGAGTTTCTTTTGGCTTCTGTTGTTCATCATTAATTTTATTCTGGTTTTTTTTTTTCTTTTTTCTTTTTTTAGTGCTGGGAGACAGGATACAAAAGATTAACTGTTGGAACGGTTCTTTCTAGGGATGCATTGTACCAAAAGCTAGGTATCAGAGAAACTTGGGGGAGGTAGGAAGCAGGTGTGGAAACACCTGGAATATTGCTCATTATTGTCCTGGATTAAGTGCCTGGAAGAAATGGACAATTATGCTGAGTGTGGTGTGCTTTATATTCTAGCAACACTGATAGACAACATTTTAATGGAAATGATTGGCACTTGGACTGTCAACTTGAAGTTTGGCATTTGGGAAGGCAGGGTAGAGGTGGGGTTGTATAGAAAGAAATGAGATTTTCTAAGGGGAATGAAGAAAGAAAAAGCAAAGAGTGAAGCTGATTCTGTGGAAGCAGAATTACAGTTGGAGAGTCACAGAGGAAATTGGCTGTAAGGCAATGGTGAGGTCATCATCAAAGTTCAGAAACATGGCAAACTCAGAAGAAATTGTCTTTCAATAAAAATATCTTTATGTCTGTTTTAGTCAGTTTTCCTGTTGTTGGCAGAATACCTGACACCTGTAATTTAAAGAAGTTTGGCTATTTCAGAAGATTCAGTCCAGGTTGGCTGACTCCAAGGCAAAAACTTCATGGCAGTAAGGCATGATGGAAGAAATCTGCTTAGTTCATGGTGACTGGGAAGCAGAACAGGAAATAGCACTGGGAGGAAGGGGTCAGGGATTCGACACAGATCCCAAGGTCACACTTGCATCCCATCCAGACAGACCCAGTAGTGTGTCCACTAATCCCCTAAGCAGGTCCCAATGCAATCAAGTTGACAGTCCAGTTTAACCATCCAGCCCTTATCAACTTGACATCCAAACACATCACTGCCAAACACACTTAATCTCCAGATAAAGCGAATGACAAGTTCCTAATTCTCCCTAACATAATACAAATTTCCTGAGTATAACAAAAGTCACAGTAATTTCTTCACCAAAATCTCAATTGTCCTAAGGCAGGAATTGGAGCCCAATCTGGGCAACTGAGTGACTTGGTAAGATATTGTTCTGAAACAAAAATAAAAATTAAAAAAAATTGTGTTGGGGATGTAGCCTAGTGTGAATGCCCTGACTTTAATCACCAATACCACATACACGCAAAAGAAGCCTAAGTCAAAGTCTCCTCTGAAACCCAAGGCAAACTCTTCGTTGTGAATCCCTGTAAGAATTAAAAACAAGTTAAATAATCTTATATACAGTGAATGGCAGATGGTAAACATGCTGGTTTCAAAAGGGAAGGATAGAAGGGGAATGGAAAGGAATAGGACTAAAGAAAGACTGAAACATGATCAGGTAGTGATAAAGTCTAAATTCCAGATCTGAACAAATTGTGGCCTGTATGGCCCCTCTTTTGGCTACTCTGTTTATGATCTATAGATTTCCTTGGCAGATGTTCCACATTTCTGGCATCTCTTTTAGCTCCTGGGGTCTCCACTGTACTTTTAGATTCATTCCATAGCTTCAAGGACTTATCTTTCATGTCATCATGAATGGCTTCCAGGCCTTTCTTTGAAATGAGTGGACGCCTCCCTGATGCTGCAACTCTTGTGTTCCACATAGCTAAAAAATCAACATCACACAGACCAGTGGTGGCAAACCCATGGCACATGTGTTACTGTGCTTTTCTTTTAAGACAAAAGATGTTAATGTGTGATGTAATGATTTTTTTAAACTTAAATCTCAGTAGTCAAATTTAATTGCAATGTTCACACTTTGATAGTCAGTGTCTAAAAAGTTCACTATCCTTGACATAGCTGATACCAAGTTCTATCCTTTGCATAAGGCCGTTAGACCATGGCTGCAGCAGTCTCTGAAATATTTGGATGGTGGAGCATGGCGAAATTAATTCTCTGGAACCAATGGGTAACACTTCTCAAAATGTGGGGTGAGAGCTTTGTTCTCACATGAAGGGTTTACACCAATAAGCCTGTAACAAGTGAGATATTGCTGACTCCTGAGATGCCTTAAGTTATCTTACTTATTATCTTTGTACACTGTTTCTTTTTAATGGTGCTAATCTTTTCAACAACCACATTTCCCACTTTGCATGTGTTTCCTTTGGGGCCAAACTTTAAATTTTTCCTTTTTTTTTTTTTTTTTGCTCACCTTTGTTGTCCTCAACTCTTATTATAAATTTGGCTGAAAGCAACCTGAGTACTCATGCCACAGCCTGAATGTTGGGCTTCCTTAAAATTTCCTCTACCAGATCAATCAGTCCACTGTTCTTAAACTTAGCCTCCCACAAAATCTCAAGACATGGGTAAAATATAGATACTTTCTTTTTTGGTAGAGTGTATAGCATGTATGGCCTTTAACACCATCTCCATTCATAGCCTTTTTCCCAACTGAAAACTTGTGTGGCTGGTCTTCACTGTCTGCATTCCTGTCAACACTGTGGTCTTCTGAGCTCTGATAAGAATTACCCATCAAACTCTGTGTGCAGTATTCTAGGACTTCTATAGTTCGCATCTCCAAACCTTTCCAAATTTCTCCAGAAAATCACTTGCAAAGGCTTCTAAAACAATTGGCCAGGTATAGTCATAGCAATGATCCATTCTCAGTACCAATTTTTCTGCATTGGTCAATTTTTCCCATTGCTGGTCAAAATATCTAACACCTACAGCTGAAATGGGACAGGGTTTATTTAGCTCACAGTTTCAGAGGATTAAGTCCATGCTTGGCTGGCTCCAAAGCAGAAATATCATAGCAAAAGTGCAGGGAGGGACAAAGCTGCTTAATTCATGGTGACCAGGAAACAAAGCAAGAGAACAGCACTAGATGGAGAGAAAAGGGCCAGGGATGAGATGTGAAACCCCAAAGGCATACTTCTATGACCTTCCCAGACACACTTAGAAATATGCTTTACTGATCTCTTAGGTAGCTCCCCAGGCAACCAAACTAATAACTCAGCTTAGTTGCTACAATACCACTTTCAGTTTTAGTAAGTCTCAAGTTATGCAACAAATCAGTATTTCAAATTGTATTTCTGATGAGTGAAAGCAATGAATAAAATTCAATAGTTTTATGTTCTTCTGACTATAAAAAGTCAAGACCAAATGGTGTTTTTTGGATTCTTTTGCATAGAGTGATAAATTTGTAGCCTGTCATTCCGTCTCGACTTCAGCAGCTCATTAGTGTTTGGTATCTTAATCCTGGTTTGGAACCCAATCAACCCATTTTGTACCATGAATTTTTTTCAAGATTTTTTTATATTTGTATTTTTACATGACCTGTAGTCATATTTACAAAAGATAGTGAGATTTAACTGAGTGTATCAATTTGATAGTTGACACAACATTCTCTAGCTTGAAGTTCTTAATTTTTTTTTAAGAGAAAGGGTCTCACTGTGTAATTCAGGCTGGGCTTGAACTCACTTATGTTGCCAAGACTAGACTTACTAATGGTGATCCTCCTGCTTCAGCTTCCCAAATGCTGGGATTGTAGGAGTGTGCCATGATGCCTGGCTCAGTTCTTAATTTTTTTTCAGTTCTTTTGGTCAAGTGAATTACATTAATGTTTTCTTAGAAAGTTATGTGACAGAAACTATCTTTGTTTTCCATTGTACATGGACAACAATTTGGGTAAGGAAATTGTCTCTTGAAATATTCTTTTATTCTGTTATCTGGACTGTTCTATTACCATCTAACGTTTCATAAGGCAGATGAGTAATCGATGAGAGATCTGAGGCACACCTAACTTTTTCCTATTTTCAAACATTTTTGAGATATATGGGATTTTTTAATTTTATGTTTTGAGCAAAACTTTCTAGAGAGCATATATAATTCTTTTTTCTAATACTGTAAGTAACGAAGGATGGGTGCCAAGTAGTCCCAGGAAAACGTAGGGACTATATGATGAAAAGCAAGTATGTGAAGGGCTAATAGTGGTACATATGATCAGGTAGCAGGAAGTACAGTGCTAAATTGTAGAATGATGGTCTAACGAAAGAGCCTAAGGACAAAACTGAACAATCAGAGTCATTGCTGTATTTTCTGGAAGATAAATCTTTTATGTGAATCTCTTGATTATATAGTGAGAAGATAATGATGTACAATAACAAATAATGATACATAATAATATAATTACAAAACTAAGGTCAGATATCTGATAACAAAGAGGATATAGTCATTTGAGTAGAAAGAGGTTGTGCTAGGAACAGAGTTTGGGTGAGAGAGAGGAATGTAGGGAATTAGTCTGTTGGTGCCTCAGCGAGATTCTGTCCCTCCCCATCCAGCCTCTTCCTGATCAATCAAAAGGCAGCTTGTAGGTGAAAACTGCTTCTACTTTGTTGGTTACTTATTAGAAAAGAAGATGCACTACACACTAATTGACTTAAAAGTGTTCTTCCTGTAAGATTGGGAGGTCTTTTAGCATCAGACTTTAAGATTCCTCATTAGTAATGTTTTTGGGTTCTGGTGGGGTAAGAACTCATCTGAGAGATTTTTTTGTAGGCTTTCTTTGTCTTGTACAAAGAATTGCACAAAACAATCACCAGAGGTAGAGAGGTTTTATATGTATTTAAGGTAAAGAAGGAAAATGTGCTCTGAAGAGTGAGTGTGGGCCAATTAAAAGTAGGCAAGAAATACATTCTACTGGAGGAGAGTGGACTGCTGTAAAGGAGAGTTCCTCGGCCGCAAGGAAAACTGCCACCATCTTTGTATTCCCTATTCAGGCGATGTCACATCTAGGCCAACCTATCAAAAATCCGCTCAAGTTTTCAAGAGGAGAATTGAAAGTAGCACTTTCTGCTTGGTTCCAGGTACGGAGCTTGTGTGCAAGTCTCTTAGATCTCCGTGCCTGGCAGATCACACTCACCTGCCCAGCCAGCTAGCCGTACCCTATCAACTTGCATTAGTAGCCAAAGCACAATTTGATTGTCATCTCAAAGTGGTTGTCTTTTATTCTTTAGTTTAGAATGTCATCAGGTAAATTAAAATGCCATCAGTGAGCAATTTTTTTTCTAATACGACAATTTATATCAATGGAAAAATATTTTCTTTGGTTAAATCTTGGAGTATTACTTCTGTTTACTTTTTTATTTCATCTTTGAGCATTATCTACTTTCTCTCTCATTGTGCTCGCTTTTATTCTTTCTCTGGAAAAGTGCCTTAAACTTTATCCCTAGTATTTCATTTTATTTTATTTGGTACCAGGAACTGAACTCAGGGCTTTGCACTTGCCAGACAGGCGCTTGTGCCATTGAGCTATGTCGCTGGCCCTATTTGATTTTAGTATGACTAGAATCCTTTATTTTTAAACTTGTATCCTATAGGGCATGGTGGCATATGCTTATGATCCCAGCTCTTAGAAAGCTGAGGCAAAAGGATTGTAACAAGTTCAAGGCCAGCCTGAATTACATAAGACCCTGTATCAAAAATAAATAAAAAACTCCAAAGTCATTTCCTGTTTTTCTCATCCTGTTATCTTAGTACACTGTATTATTTCTCATTATAATATTTTGTTAATTTTTTCATAGAAACGGATATTTTTGCACTGAGAGCATATAATAGTTTTCAAAATTGGATTTTGCAGTCTTTATAAATTATTCTCAGAACTACATTATTCTAGGAAGTTCTCTGCTGCCTATATTAATAGGCCTAGGCTAAGCTGTTCTTCAGTAAAAAGTGAGCCCCACATTCCAGCAGCTTATAACAAGTTTGTTCTTCATGCCCATCACAATCAAGTGGGAGCTTTGCATCCATTGCACTCTCTGACTTCTGCATACAGAATAGCCATGGTCTCTCTGCCATCACTCATTGGATCTTGCCTACACTTCTCTCTGTTGTGTACTTTTCAACGTCATGAAATGTCTCTGACCACCCCAGGTCTGAATAGCACCTTATGCCCATAGGCATGTCTTCTGAATTTGTATGTAAATATGTGTCACATATACCAAATATCAAGTAATCAAAACAAAAATGATCCTTAGTTGCTCCCAGCTAAAAGAGCTCCTGGGAAGATAACATTGAATCATGCAGAGACCAAAGCCATGAGATACAGGCTGCAGCCCTTAAATTAAGATAAAAATGCTGTGATGTTAGGCAGACATATTGATTATAAGACAGTAGCCAGGTAAAATTTCCAAAAAGATGTAAGAGAGCTAAAACCTGCAGAAGAGGGCTAAAACCTTCAAAGGGGTATGTCTGTGTGTGCATGTGCATATGTATCTGTGTGTATGCATACTTTAATAATCCCATATATTTTAAAATCTAACAAAAATACTTTTGATTACTGAGTCCCAAATGAAGAAACAGACATATCAAGGTAGGTCTTATGATAAAAGAACATGACAAAACATAGGCAAGAAGATCCAGATGGTCAGAAATTGTTTTGTGATTGTGCTGATACAGGGATACTCAATGGGAGTTTTTTCTTTGAGACAAGGTTTTACTGTAAACACCAGGGTAGCCTTGAACTCACCTTGTAGTCCAGGGTGGCCTCAAGCTCACAGCAATCCTGCTGCCTCAGCCTCACAAGGGCTAGGATTACAGGTGTGTTCTACCATACCCAGGATAAACTTCTTACTAAGGAAAATCTGTAACTCAGTTTTATTTTATTTTCTATGTAAACACAGAGGGCAAGTTATGGCTCACTCATCCCAGTAGGTGAGTAAGTGTATGTTTAATCTCCTATCTTTTCATTAGTGGTCAGTAAACTATAGTCTATATGTCCATTGTCCCAGCTTCTGATTTTTGTTTATTTCGTGGTGCTAGGGTAGAAATGCATGCAGAAAACTGTTCTACCAGTGAGGTACACCCTTAGCTCATGGAGGAAATTTTATTGGAACTCAGTTATACCTATTTGGTTTTAAGTTATCTATGGCTACTTTCACCCTACAAAGTCATTGTGGGCTATAAAACCTAAAAATAAGCACTATTTGGCCTTTTACAGAAAAGTGGACAGTTATCTATTTATTTCAAGAAGGCTTTTTATCATTTTCCTTTCAGTAGTGATTCTCAATGATATTAGGTGTTAAGGGGTCAGGATAGTCTAGGGTCATGTTATAGTAACAACCTCAAAATTTCAATGCTTTAACACCCACAGTTAACTTTTCGCTCATGCAGTTTTCTCAGGTGGCATGTTTCTCGGGGTGCTTACCTTCCGTGGGGTGATTCAGTGATACAGGATACTTCAAACCTATGGCTGTATAGTGTCAACTTTCAGCCTATTTTTATGCCACATCTGCTGACAGCCCTGCATCAGTCATGTAACCCTGCCTGATTATATCATGGGCTGGGAAATGTGCAGTTCTTCTGTGTCCAGCAAGAGCAGGAACACCAGAGACCGGTGATCTCAAAAAGCATGTGTCATAGTGTTATCAAAAGAAGAGGGTGGACAGATAGGTTTGGAAGACATCGGGTGAACCAGAATTCTACGGGAATTTTGATGCTACGAATTCTCAATGCCACTTCTGTTTACAATGCTTTGAATGACCAATATACTGCAGGATTGCATGTCACTGTTCTTTCTATACTTGTATAAAGATCTCTTGTGCAAGAACCACAGCTCTGCAGAGCACACTTAAAATATGCTGTTTCTCTCTTTCACTCCCTGACCCCCCTCTGTTTTTCTCTCCCCCTCTCTCTGAATCAGGACCAGGAATTCTCTGTGTAGTATTGGGATTTGGATACCATAGTGGGACCAGGAGACAGGCAAACAGTAGACAAGAAGATTGCAAACAGGAGTAAACTGAGAAAGGAAAAATTAGAACAAGAGAAAGAGGCCCGCTGCAGTGTGCCTTGGGAAGCTAGAGGGGAGGGGAGCAGGAGAAGTCTGTTCTCTGACTCAGAGGCCTGGCTAAATACAGCAACCACATTGTTTCAAAGGACAAATCCTGAGTAAACCGAGATACTCCCTGAGAAGTCGGTGTGCAAGGGAAGTCTACTTCTCCTGATATCAGAGACCTAGTTAAAAGCACCAACTGCACTGTTTCACTGTTTCATTTTCATGCGTCTACCAAAATAATTCACTAAAAATCTGCACATGAACCTCTAAACTTGTGTGCCTTCTCAGTGTCCTACCTTGGAGTCTTGG
Organism: Dinomys branickii; assembly: GCA_004027595.1. NCBI lineage: Eukaryota > Metazoa > Chordata > Mammalia > Rodentia > Dinomyidae > Dinomys > Dinomys branickii. The sequence continues at coordinate 33,573 of PVLD010015638.1, read as the reverse complement.
AAAAATGGAGAGCTTTTCTTTGTTCTCTCTAGTAAACCACTCTTCATGCATTTCCCACTTCTGTGTCCATTAACTTCATCCTTCATCATCCTTAGGACAAGAGCTCAGAGAGAAAATTGCTTCCATCAGGATGGGCAGAATGAATAGGACTTCTCTCTATAGAAGTACATGTCCGTCTAGGTGTATGTTTGGCTAAATAAGCACCATGTTTGTGCTTGCTTATACATGGCTATATAGAAACCAGGTGAGTTCTGCATTCAGAGTAAAGTTCAAGAAATCTGTCTCCAAACCAAACCTACAGCTTTTGTACTATTCACGACATCATGATATGTATTTCAGTTCAGAAGTTTCACATGGTATTTGATTCTTTTCAACACTAGGAAAGCCTGCAGGTGAGGCGGAAACAGTGGCACATCCCTGAAATCTCAGATACTCGAAAGGCTAAGGAGAGGGGCTTACAAGTTGGAGGCCAGCCTGGGAAACACAGTAAGACCTCTGCTTCAGAAAGCCAAACCAAACCAAACCTGGAAGAGTTGCATTTCAGATTATTCCTACTGGTTTGTTACTTTGACCTAATGAAGTTTCAAGTGAGGTTGGAACAGTTTGCAAGGTGGTGTCAAGAGGTGTCTTGGTTACTTTTCTCTCATTGCTGAGACAAAATACCTGACACCCAAAATTAAGGAAAGAAAGGTTTATTTAGCTCACAGTCTGTGGAGGTCTCAGTCCATACTCGGCTGGCTCCAGGGCAGGGTGGCACATGGCAGAGGGCAACAGTTCATGGCGGTGGAAGACAGCAAAGGCAACAAGAGCAAAAAGGGAGGAGCGGCAGCCAGCAGCCTCTCTCCCTCCCTTCCACTGTATGCGAACTACCCACCCCAGGGCGGGTGTAGCTCTCACACCCATAATCCCAGCACTGGACCATGGATAAATCAAAAATCTAGATTAGAAACCCAGCCCATGACTGCATGAGGATTTGGGGGGACATGCAGACACAAACCATAACAAGAGGACAGTGGAGGGAGGTGCTAGGGAGTGGTGGAAAAGGACTGTGTAATTCCTTGAAAGAAAAACCACTTGGGCCTTGCCTTAGAGGTTGCTATGGACTTAACCGTGTCTCCCCAATCCACAAGTTAATTCTGGCCATCAGTGTAAATGTATTTGAGATAGGGACTGTGGGACGTAATGATGAGGTCATAATCATGGGGCTGTAGGTTGCTAGAGTTAAGGAGAGGGAGCCCTCTCCGTCTCTGCCCCCATCTGTCTTGCTCTTCCTCTCTGCATGTGCTCGGAGGAGGCCATATGAAAACTGTGATGAGAATGCAGATGTGGGCAAGCTGGAGAGAGCATCATCAGAGCGGCCAGCAAGACCTCACTCTCGGGCCTCCCAGCCTCCAGAACTGTGAGAAAGAGATTCCCATCTTTTAACCACCTAGTCAGTGCATGGTATTTTTATGACAGTGCAAGAAAACTAAAACAGAGACCAGCCTTGTTTTACCTTCTTCTTAAAGCCAGACAATGTGGGTTGGGGCATTGTTGGGCCCCTGCTGAACAGTGGGTTATTTATGATTCAGTGACCCTGGCTTTTTCTAAGTTCAGCTACAGGATTGGGCCCACACACTCAAGGTCAAGTCCAGTCCACTTCAGCCTCTCTGACACAGTGAAGCAGATACTGTCTTCCTTCCAGGAGTTGGGGCTGGGTGGAAGGACTTTCCAGAGTGAACTGTGCCTCAAGGTGAAGAAAAGATAATAAGGTCATTCCCTGTAAACACTGCCACAAAGCACAGGAGATTTTCAAGGTACCTGCTTGGATGAACTCACTTTTTATCACGAGAATTGTGAACATTGATTATAGATGATGAAGAGTGTAGCAACTGTCTTAGGTACTTTTTTCTCCTTTTTCAGACGAAATTCCCTAGATGAAATACCTGATACCCAAATTGAAAAGAGGAGTGGTTCATTTCAGCTCCAGGTTCGTAGAGGTTTCAGTCCACAGTCAGCTGGCTCTAAGGCAGGGTGGCCTGGCAGAGGGGCACTGCAGAGGAGAAAAACTAGTTCATGGTGTGGAAGGCAGGAGGCAGCAAAAGCAGCAAGTGATAAGAGACCACAGCAACCCTCTTTCTGTCCAGGTTACCTGTGCTTAGGGCGAGTAGCGCTCTCACTCAGGGGGTGGGGTGGGGCTCCCACTACCCACTCTCAGAACGATGCCAAACCCACTCAGCCCTTGGTCTCAGCATCACACAATCCCAGGACCACCTGCTCTAGGTGCAGCCACCTCTGAAATGCCCCACCTATGACTGTGTGAAGCTTGAAGCTTTGGGGGGGACACCCGGACACAAATAATAATAGGAACTCAGAAGAGAAAATTGCTGAAAGTTTTATTTGATCATACAAAACTAATTCTGAGAGCAGTCAATTATGTGGTTGCTTAGCATTCATGCTTTTTTACTGTGTAGCAAGATAAATATTATGTATTGGATTAAATGGAATTAGCTGTGCAAACTGCCTTCAATTAAACATCACAGTTGGGGTTTTACAGTTCACAATTTTTAAAAATTGCTGCAAACATTGATATATAACACTCTTTTTTCTTCATGACTCTGACAGTGTTCGTATTGCACGTTTTTTATATACGGTTGTTAGTTTTTTGTCTTCGCAGATCCTGGAAAAGCACATGAAAATTTCCATACCTTAGCCTTGATTCTGTCCTAATAGCTAACAACTATCAGATTCTCATTAAATATATAGTCAATAAACAAAATATTTATAACAAAAATAATATTTGTGTGTAGTTTTTAAAAATATCTTAAACCCAGTTACAGAATGTTTCGAGGACAAAACTAGACATTGTTAGTAGTGAGTTTTCATTTCCTCAATTATGTGGCTAGACCGTTCTTAGTCTCTGTCTTACTTTTCATGCCTTAGCCATGATAGATTCGGCATCTCCTTCCATCATAAAATAAAATTCAGCAAAAAAATTAAACCCATCTTTAGACGTCAAAATAATATTTAAAAAATATGTTCTAAATCAATGCATCAAAAGGGACTTCAAAAGTTGTTTGATTTAATCTCCCAGTTCTCATTGAAATTGTGCTTTGTTTTAGCCAATTAGCTGGTTAAACTGAAAGGAAAAGAATTATATGTAATGTAACAACCATTGTAAATTTCTATCATTTGGTCTTAAGGTCATGTATCATTTTTGTTGTTTTGATTTTGTCTTCATTGTTGTTTTGTCAGTTTTTAAATTTTTAAAATAAAACAAAAAACAAAGGAATATAGGTTTTACTCTGTAAACATATAAAGCAGTATACAAATATAAGATGTTATTATTATTATATAAAAAGGAAATATTATTTTCAGTTCTTTTATTCTGTCTAACCTGAATAACGGATTTGCAAATTTCAGTAGATCATTCACCACAGGATTTGAATATTGAACACATTATATATTGTTTTATAAATACCTTTGTCAGTTCTTTTGGAATAAATCACTATATTCAGATATTTATGGGAAATTTTATTTATGCTTTATTTGTGGCTGTAATATCTTTAATATCTGTTTTATACACAATAAATAAAAACTTGAACTCCTGTAAGACCTGATTTTATTATTTGCTGATTTTTGAGAGTTCACTCTCAGAAGTAAAAAAAATTAATTAATTCTTTAACTCACAAATAAAAATTGTATGTATTTATGATATACCACTTGAAATCTATTGCCTTAGGCCAGTTAACAGGTATCAGCTCACTTTTTTGTGGTGAAAACACTTAAAATTTACCCTAATCAATTTTCTAATATATAAATTCTCTTGAAGTTATTCCATCTATCTGACTGAAATTTTGTATCCTTGGGCAGTCATTTCCCTGACCTGGCACAGCCTAGTGCATTTCGGGTGGGAAGTACTTTAACTTACTAACTTGTCTCAGTTTAAACTAAAACAGCTAAGGAAATTGAACTATGAAACAGAATTTACTTTAATGGGAAAAATACATACTTTTGATATACTCCATTCTGATAGGTTCTATGCACCTTCTTGTAAGTCCATATTTTAGTCATATTTAATGTCCAAGTTTTAGTTCCATTTTAATTACTTTATTTCTAGTAACCTATAACAAATGTTTGTCATTGAAATCCAAGTTCAAAGATCATCTCCTCAGCAAGACCAGTCCTGACCCTCGCATCCTACAAAACTAAAATAAAATGAGATCAGAACCTCTCAGCCTTTCTCCATTCACTCTATGGTATAGCTGGGTGCTACTTTCTTTACTGAAGAAAACATAAGAAATTATCATTCAATTACTCATGATGAGCTGCAGTCTGATAAGTATGAAATGGAAAATTCCAGAAATAAACATTTCATGTATTTTATTTATTGATTCGCTTGTTTGGTTTTTTCTTTTGTCGAGTGCTGGAGATGGAACCTAGGACTCTGCACATGCTGGCCAACCGCCCTGCTGCTGAGCACACCCCGGTCCACAGTTTTACATTTTAAATTATGTGCTGTTTCAGACTGCATGATAAAATCTCATGCCAACCCACTTTTTCCTGCCTGGGGTATGAATCATCCCTTCACCCAGTGTGCTTACTTTGTACTGTATGCATATACAGGAAAAAGAAAACATAGCATACATAGGATCAGGACTATCTTCAGTTTCAGGAATACTCTGCAGATAAGAGGGGGTGACTTCTGTGGGTCTCTTTTCCCCACCTCCATTGTCCCTTCCCCTGTAAATTCACACACTAGAATGTAACACTCCATGGAGCTACCAAGTTGGGTTTCAAGGCTGAAGCTCAGCACCTGAAATATTGCTGGCCGTATTCTGAGCCTCGGTAAGTGTTTGTTGATGGTGTATGAAATCACATGCACAAATGTCAGTGAATCTGAAGGGAGGTATTTGAATTTGTGGGGAAGAATGGTTACCATAAGTGATTAGCCAGCCCACAAGACAAGGGCAAGCCTCCACTAAAATCCTATTAAAATGAATGAAGGCCTCAGGGCTTCTGTGGAATGGCAGCTGCTCTCATTTCAGAATGGGCCTAGATTCTTACTCGACCAAAAACCTTAGACACTGTCTCTTTCCCATAGTTCATTCCTTCTATAATCCTGTTTGACCGAGTTCCCAGCAACATTTCTTTCCTGGCTGGGCTGAGTGCCAGTGGCCTAGACACGGACAGATGCTCCGGGGGGGAATATTCTGTTCTGGGAAAGCTTTCACCTTCCTGCTTCTTGAAGTTGTGTTATCTTCCTGAGAATGAAGGTTTGTTTTTGTCATGGAGATAAGAGGCATTTCCGTATCCTCATAATTTATCTAACACAGGGCAGGGGAGGAAGTGGTAAAGCTTCCCTGACTGTACCACTCACCCTTCAGCTACCCTGTGACAATATTCTGTTACTCACACCTGAAGTCCTTTTAATACTCGGGAATGACTGCTGGGATTTTCAGAGTAATAAGTACAAAATGATAATTTCTTCAAACGTTCACTTAGGTATCTCAGTAAGGCAGTTGTCACAGGCAGCACATTTCTTTGACTTCAGCCAAACTGAAATAAAGGTCATTTAAAGTCATCCAATTGGAAAAACAACATTAAAGCTCTACTGAGAGTATGTAAGTATTAGGGACGGTGAAATGTTATGCTGTGATTTCTGCAAATAAAAAATTAAGAAATTTTTTTTTCTGGAGCCTCTCCCAGCTACCCCCCTACCCCTACATCTAGCGTGAGGTTGGAAGGCAGCAATGAAGGTAGAGGGTGGGGAAGACGGAGGGCACTGGGGACAGTGAACTTGGCCTCTGACACATCAAGAGCATCTTCAATATTGACTCATTAAATTTAGTAATTCAACCTCTCTTCATCTTTATGACAGTCTTGAAGCAAATGATTTAAAGGAAATGAATTCCTAGCATTCAAACTTCTATTTTGTAGGGACTAGGAAGCAAATCTAAGTACCTTTGCCCCCAACTACTTTCAAATTTGGGCCATTTTTTGACTGCAGACTTTCCTATGGGCTGTCTCATACATTGTCATTTTGGTCAACTTTCCTGACATTCTTGGGGTACTGTTCTGGAGGAGATAAGTAGCTAATTTTTTTTTTTTTTTTTTTTTTTTGCGGTACCGGGGATCGAACTCAGGACCCTGCGCTTGCTAGGCAAGCTCTTATTCCACTGAGCTATATCCCCAGCCCCGATAAGTAGCTAATTTGAGTTTTCTGCTATTTAAGGCACTTTTCCCTCTTATAGAACTACCTTGTATCTCCTCTTTTGACAAAAGGCTAGCAATCCAGATATTGCTGTGATCCTTTTTAGAGAATTGACCTTTCGAGGGTGTTGAATGCTTTGAGCTCCTGGAAGAAAATAGATTACTTTAAATGAGGGTTAAAGGGCTGATAGAATTCTTAAACCTACTACAATTCCCACAACTAATGACGGATATAGACATCTTTCTCTGGCCACATTGTTTGAATGAATAACTAAGGGAGAGAAGAAGGGGCCCACTGGGCTCTATGTCCTCTTGCATAGTCATTCGTAAAACTAAAGACCCGAAGGGAACAGTCAGATAAAAACCCTCCAAGCCTCTACCTTCAGGGAAGAATTCATAGGGATAACTCTAGGCAGAAAGTCAGCTGCGCTGAACAGTCTCTGTCAGAAACCCTGCCATTGTCCTGTAACAGGCATCTGTGTCTTTCTTGATCCTTGCAGAGGCAATTCTTCAGAAACTCTAACTTGAATAATTCCAAAAGTAGGGAAAAAATGTTACTGTCTGTTTAGTTTTGCCATGTACCTGAAATTTTTGAGGGACCAAATGGCATCTAGTAGGTGTCCACTTTCGAATAGATTGAATGAACAACTGAATAAATATAAATTTGAGTTACACAACACAGGAAGTAGCATAATCACTTAAGTTACCAAGAATTATTTGAGAACTTATTTTGTACCTACTACCTCTTAGGCAGTATGTAAAATTCAAAGATTTAAAAAGGAAGAGTCAGGTGGGACCAGATATCCACTACTTAACCACAATTCAAAACAGCTTATAAAAGATGCAGTCCAAAGTAGGATGAGATAATATGAAAGAAAGACATACATTTGTATTGGAGTGATCACAAGGTCCTTAAGGTGAGATTAAAAAGCTTCGAATTACTGGTAGGAGTTGGAGTTGGAGGCCTTCCTAGGTGGCGGTAACACCCTGCAACTACATGCAGGGCAGAAAATACAAACGGATCCAAAGCCTTTAGTGTCTTGAGAGCTGCGTGTGTCTGGTGTGGGAATAGGTGGCCAGAAAGATCTGCAGGCATCCCTAAAGACAGCTGCCAGAGAGTTTTGAGTGGGGGGAAATTACTCACATTCTGTAAATCATGGTTTTAGGCACCATGAAACTTGCAATTTCTGTCCATTTTACTTACACCCGTGACCCCTGGTGTGGTTCCTGGAAAATAGTTGGCACTGAGTCAATATTTGTACAATGAATTTGGAATGTCACTACTCCAAGAAGGGCAAACACAGGTCAGGATTTGTGGAACTGTACAACTCCTATTTTGCCTACATTTTCCTTGCTGAGGAATCAAACTAGACTTGGAAAAGGTAGAACAGTTGTCAAAGAGGGGTGTTTAAGAAAAAAACAGTAAAGAAAGTCTATCTTATTTGAGTAATTTCAACATTTTGTGTTTTCTGGGACAGAGTCTCAGTGATGTGTAGTCTAGGCTGGTACCAAATTCACAACAGTCCCCCTGCCTCAGCCTCCTATGTGCTGGAATTTCAGGGGTGTACCACCACACTTGGCTATAATTTCATTATTTTGGACTACTGAAGAGTGATATAGTTGAATATTGAAATAATTGTATATGTAATTTTTCATTACTCTCAAAAAATTTGAGAATAATTAGGAAATAATAAAGGACACATGAAAATGTATTGATCAATATATTGGCCTAATTCTTTCAAGAAAATTCTACAATATAATATAAAAATGTAGCTGATACTACAATTCTAAATTATTGCAAAGTGGTATTTGCATGTGTTTGTGAATATTAGCTATAGCGGGCAGCTTGCCCGAACTCTAGCTGAGACGGATTTATGCAAAGTACCAAATAAGAACAGCTATAGTCAGATTAATTTAAATTAGTTTCTAATATACTTTCACTTACATAAGCCAAGCTTATCTACAGATGTCTCCCTCTTACAGGATTATTGTGAAGTTCAAAAACTTTAGTGCCTAGAAAACTCTGAGAGCCATGGAAGACATATTATAAAGGTTTAATTGTTGCCATCTGTTATTAGTAGGAGTACAATAAAAGCTAAGCATATTTCAAATAATGTCTTTATAAAAATTCCATGGGACATGAGAAAATGGGAGCCATCTTAGTTTTCATGAATAAACTATGAAATTGAGCAATGGTAAAGATTTGTTGGTTTCATTCATATATGCAGTCAGCAAACATTTAGAGAGCACACTCTGCTAGCACTGGCCTAGATGCTGGACACATAAAGACACATTTTTCTCAGGAAGCTTACAGTAGTGTGGGAACTGATTATTACAGCAGCTGAACTCCCTCAAAAGCTTTAATGCACTTTTTTTCCTCAGAATTGTATTTGTTAAACTATAATCTCTTTGAGAACCAAACAGCTTCATTCCCATCTTTGAAATCTAGGACACCAGTGCCTCAGACTGAGTCACTCTATGAGTGATAATTTCTGATCACATCAAAATGACTTCTGGCTATTAGCTATTGCCCTTGAAACGCAGAATGTGATTTAAAGTGTTCTTTTGAACAAATATCAGTCTTTCCTGAAAGAAGTGAAATTCTCCAGTTGCCAAGACTGACGATGAATTGGGGAAACAGAGCCGCAAAGGATGATGCCACAGTGACTCTGGCTGGTGGTGCAGATCTTAGCAGGAAAGGACTTTGGTCTTCAAGCCACAAGGCCCCAAAGTGAACAACTACAGAGTGGACTTCATAAAAAAGAAAACGGAAGCCAGGCATAATAGTGCACACACATAATCTCAGCGCTCTCAGAGGCTGAGGCAGAAGGATAGCAAGTTTGAGTCCCCCTGGGTGACTTAGCAAGTTATTGAGATTCTGTCTCAAAAACAGGAAGGAAAAGGAGAAGGGGAAGAGGAAGGGGAAGAGAAAGATGAACAAGAGGGAGAAGGAGGAGGAGGAGCAGAAGGAGAAGAATCTTAGAGGATGGCTACTAGATAAGAAACAACTTGTGAGCATTCACTGTCTGAAATATTATTTGTAATGTTTATCTGAAGGAAAAAGAAACAAGATGAATGAAAGGATGGTAGTGGCACATAAGGGAGAGGAAATGATGTATTCTTTAAAAAACATAAGGATCAAATTTAGACTTTGTTAGACCAAGTACACAAACTAAAATTTTCAACATAACTTACAATAAATATGGAACATAATTTTCAAGCCAATAGCGAGTTAAAAAGTGAGAGAAAATGAAAGAAAATGCAAAAGCACATAGAAGGCAGAAGAAAGGAGTAAGTATGGTCAATCGAAAATGTAAATGAAGTGGTAGAACTAAGTTCCAATCACAATTTTTAAATAAAATGAGTACATATGGCTTAAATTTACAATTAAAAATAGAGACATTTTTGGATTTCAAAAATCTAGGATATGTTATTTAGAGACATATAGTCATGACAAAAGAACCCAGAGAAACTGGAAAAACATGAAAAAGCTACCAAGGAAATGCTAAATCAAATGGAAGTTGACACACATACATCTCAGAAGAAATGCACCCTGAGATTTTAATAATTATAAAATGTTACAATGCCAGTTAAGTCATAAGCCTTATGTAAGTTATACTTACAATGCAAGTGTACATGACATTGTGGGTCTTATTTTTCAGAGCAAAGTGCTTAGATTTTAAGTGATGTAGACTGTGAGTATAAAATATGATCAAAAGTGCTAATACTAGTAACAATAGTACATAGACAATAATATCTTATTGGGCAATTACTTTAGAAATACATATTATAATTTAAACTTTAGCCAATCCTTCCAGATAGTCACTCTTACCAAACCCCATTTTAAAGTCAAAGAAAATGAGGTTGATGAAATAAAGAATTCACTCAATGACAGGAGCGTGGGACTGAGACCTATGCTTGTCTGCCTGGCCAGTAATGCCTGTAACCATATATTCATGAGGCCATGGCTGGCATAGATGCTTCTTGATATAAAAACCTTGGAACAGAAAAGGGCTGTGGAAAGTGAGCATGAAGACTGCATATACCAAGTGACTTGACTACATGTCCACCTATGAGTTATCCAGGCACTGCTGAGGGACCCATGAGGTGAAGACCTTGTTACTCTTAGAGTCTACTACTCAGGCCAGGGCACTCAGACAGCTGGGGCCTTAGACATGTGGTTGTCTCTGGAAAGAAAAATCACCAGTGCCTACATTAAACTGATTCTGAAACAACCCTGCTACTCCTGGTATCAAAACTCATCATTACCCACTGTGCAAGGGTGACTAGCAAGGGGCCCAGAAGGCACTGGGGCACAGAGCTTTGTCTTCCAAAAGGAGAAGATGCCTTCTTCAGGTTCCCCACACATGGGTTAAGTGAGCTAATGGCACTTCTGGCTGTTCTTTTTAACCCTGGAAGCCAAAGCTTCAACAATCTCTCTGCATTCTAGTCCTGCTCAGGCATAGATCTTTGGAGGTTCTGTAAAGGCTATTTGGAAGATTTGTCTCAGTGGGATGCTTAAGTAAGTCTGCTTCCATTGCAATATCTTAAAAATGGATGTCTTCTGATTGGCATAAATCCATTCAGGCCCTTTTGGCTTTCCCGGTGCTGATGTCTAACATGCTTGAAATTATGGTTGCCTCAGACGGCAGCAAGAGCTGCTGAAAGCATCTTTACCATCAATCATGGGACAGGGAAGGGATTTTAAAAAGCCTCATACATCTGGCCTCCTCTCCTGACCCCATCTTTCAGACACGGATCTAATAGGAGCCATACTCTGACACATCGAGATCATTCAGCCTTTCGATTTCTAAATTTAAGCTTGTCTATATTTGTACTGAACTCAGGCTCAACACTTCCCTGCCATTTCACGTCCCTTGGCACAAAACTTGTTTTACTGGTACATTGCTGTCTTCATAATTTATTTGACTTGGTAGGAAGGAGAGGATAACTTTATTCAGTCACTCATCAAAAGGTTCCTAGGAACATATCAAAAACCTGGCATCCCTCTAGGTTCTGGGGATGCGGTGGTCAACCTGGCAGTCAGGTTCTCACTGAGCTGTGCTTCCCGCGGACAGACAACAAACAGGTAAACAGAGAAGCAGAGTCCAAATGAGCTGGTGCCAAATGCTTTGTAGGAAAATAAAGTGAGATGGGTAGCTGCTGGGGTGGAGACTGTTCATTTATATTGACACGAGGGAGGATCTACCTGGCATTTGGAAAACAGCTGGATAGGGAAGGCAGAGGAGAACGGGAGTGGATAGTCTGGAGAAAGAACATTCCAAGCAGAGACAAAAAGAATCACCAATGTGCTTAGGTAGGAGACTGCCTGGCATTTTCAATAAGGGATGGCAAGGCTGCGTGGCTGAAAAATAATCAGGATGGGAGAGGAGAGAATGAAGTCTCAGAGAGCCAAATCATGCAGGTCCTGTAGGCCAGGGGAAGCTGCCCAGTGCAAGGGAACCACTTCAGCATTTTGATATATAACTTTCACATTATTTCCAAGGCCCCTTTTAGGGAAACTTCAGTTTCTTCATCTTTGATTTTCACCCTTTAATGAGATCCAAAGCCGCTGGAGTATTTGAGCAGAGGAATGGCAAGACCTGACTTAGCCAGGAAAGATTCATCTAGCAATAGCTCAGCAATGTTTATGTCCTCCACTGGATGAAGCAGACTCCTCCGCATAGAGTAAGTTTATTGAATACATTCACTGAAGAGGAAAATCTAAATTTTAAGATCATTTCTATCTTTCTTTATTCTGGATTTACCAGTAACATCTGTACTGATAAGTGCTGCAAGTGATCCTAAATACTATTGACAAAACCAAGAAGTTAAACATCTAAACCAAAACAACGCAGTCTGATTCCCCCACTTTTGGCTTCTCTGTTTCTTATTTATAATGCAGTCAAATTTTCCTGGAAGGAAGCGAGATACGTTTGAGCTGAATAATAAGGAAGATTTCAAATTGTGAAGCTTTAGTCAGTTATTTTTAAAAGAGGCTGTTAAAATTTCGGGTGAATCATAACTAAGTCAAAGGGTGAAGGTGGAACTTCATTTTTTTGTTTTGTTTTGTTTTGTTTTGTTTTTTGGCGGTACTGGGGATCGAACTCAGGACCCTGTGCTTGCTAGGCAAGCGCTTATTCCACTGAGCTATATCCCCAGCCCCCCGAAGGTGGAACTTCAATACACACCTGGAACTAAATAAAATCTCAGCTATCGGTGCTCATCAGTTTGGGAAAGAGCTGATGATTCCTGTTGACTTCAGTTTGACCTCTGAATACAAAATGAGTCCTTTTGCTCGATTCAAGATGCTACTTCAAAATCTAAGAAGCCTCCCTTTCTTTTCTTTTTGAAACTTTGAGATTTTTCTTCCTGCATACTTAGGAAGTTTACCGGAGTGGAAAATACAATATATGTGCCCCTAAAATGTTGTTAGTAGATTGTGACAATGCTTTCATTGAACTATGGTCTAAAGAAATCGTCTTTTGGTGAATGAACATTTATCCTACATGTTCTTGTTCTTTCAAAATATTTTCTTTTAATTACTTTTAATTAATTACTTTTATTCTGTACATATTGATTTCTGCATTTTGAATTTTGACCATTTTATGTTACATCATGAATGCAAGCAGATTGATGAAAAGAGTAGTGGCAGAGAGATCCAGATGTCTAATGTTCCTCAGAGAAAGAAATTTTAAAACAGGAAACATTCAGTTAGGTTTCAAGACCGTGTGTCAAAAACATGCCGCCAATAAACAGGGGAAGTGCAAACAACAGACTGCTGGAACCCAAAGAGAGAGATAAGGTTGGCAAAATTGCTGAGTATGCCGAAAAGAGCCCAAGAGATTAAAGGGAATAAAAGCGTTTTCAAACATACTGGAAAAAGAGATACAACAGAAAGTAGGGCTGCAAAGAAATTGGGAGGGAGAAATCCATGTGCGCTCACGTGGTTCAAGACAGACCTGCTTTTAAAAATCTATGTCTGACAAAGTGAACATACTTTGGGCAATTGGGATGTAATGAAGACCTGGTTTATTAGAAAATGGTTTAGGCAGCTGATGGCATTTCTGCATACTAATGGGTTGAACTTAGAATTCTCAGACATGCCTGATGCTACTTGCACTAAAATGTCTATAAAGTAATTTGCCATCTCTGCCACTACTTTTATCCATGAGGAAAACCTGATTCTGCCTTCAGCTCCTGAACACCTCCATGAAATTAAAAAATCAAGTGGAATATGTGAAGTCTGAAAGGACTGATAGAAATGCCAGCCTACCAAGCCTGCGAATTTTAACTCTGCTCTTTACTGTGGCTTCTTCAATGTCTCCGTTGCCTCTGAATACATTTGTCTTCTTATTCATCATAAAGATAATTTTATTCATCTACCAACAATATGTGGTTCAAGTAAGTTCAGCATTGTCATATAATAAATATAAAGCATTTGTGAAATATAAAATTGAGAATGATAAGAGAGTTAGTCCTCAAGAATGGAATTACTGAGATCAATATTCCACAGAGATAATCTAGGCTAAGTGGCTAAGTTACATAGCCTATCTACACAAACTGCCCTCATTTGAACTTTTTTCTTACTCTTTGCTGGCTGTGTGACCCACTGCAAAGTATTCTTCACTGTTCTGGACATTGTTATCCTCATTTCAGAAGTCTGAATTATCTGCTACAAGAATCACATAAGGTAAGACATATAGCATTCAATAGCGGCAGTTATTGTCAGAACCAAATCTGCTTAGAGTGTGCCAGAATTCCGACACTATATTTGTGCACATGAAAAGAAGATGAACTTACAAGAATTGGGTTTAAAATACAGTTAAGAATATACTAACTGTGAATAGAAACTGAATCATATTTTTGAAACAGCGAGGGTGGCATACTCTGGCATAGGTCTGTAACTTTCAAAGGTAAGATTAAACATTGAAGTTTGTCTCCTGATGCAGCAGGATAACTGAAAAGACCAGTAAGAGTGAGAAATTGCAATCATATTTGGCATCCTTAAGATGGACCATAAACTCAGATAGCTAATGAAGATTTTGAGGAGTCAGCTCATTGGGTATAATGCCATCCATATTGAAACCATACAGATAGGTATTTGCTTTCACCCCACTTGTGCACTTGAGAAGACAGTGCAAGATGATGACCAGAATGACCAATTTCTTTGTTCCTGGTCACCTAGGGCCTAAGGTGTTGCACCACGCCTCTCAGCCCAGGTTCCCAGCCCTCTGTTGGTTATGGCCTTTATATTCTGCATAGACAAACACCTCAGAAGATGGTAAGAGGACTTCTGTATGATTCCCATGATTCAGTGGTGACCCCCAAATTTTAGGGGCTTCTCTGAGACCTCTGTGGACCAGTAAAACAAAATGCAGTGGTCTAATTTACATACATCAGATCAGTGTTTCAACTTTTAACCAAGTGCTGTTCCATGAGCAATGTCCTGGGTGTATGAAGCAGAATAGGAAAGTTTCTGCTCCAGGACATAAAGTCTGGAACAGTACCGCTTCAGAATTGGGACCAGAAACAGTTACTCATTTGCTCAAAGTATTTATTGACAATCTGCTACACCCAAGCCATTGTTCTCAGCACCTACAAACATCTAACAAAGCAGTTATAGATCCTTGCTTTTAGAAAGTTTACTTTCCGTCAATAGTGGTATGGAAAGTACTCAGCAGTAAACAGCAGCGTGATTATCTCAACTGTACCTGCAGGATTTTACCACATTTTAATCGATGACTGACTGAGTGATCACATAATGAGGCTCAAGCAACTGAAAGAAGGTTATCCTTACATTTCACAAGAGGAAGATGTAGATCGTGCCATGCAAGTCCACGTTAGGAAATAACAGTGTCCATAAGATGGCAGAAAGGAGTGCAAGAGAACACAAGATGTTTTGGTTACTGCTCTTCTTGCTGAGACAAGATATCTGACACCCAAAGGTAAAGGAAGTTTATTTAGGTTGTTTCTCTGGTCTAGGCATGCAGAAACATTCAGTATCACTCACCAAGACTGGGAACAGTAGAAGAGGATTAGGTCATATAAGGAAGAACATGGAGTTGATTTTGCATATAATTAAGATTTTTCTTTTGAGATATGAATGTGAAGACTTCAAGTGGCCAGTTAACTGTATGGGTCTGACCTCCTGAGGAGAGATAACATACAGATATAAATTTGGGTGTTATGGTATTAGTTATATATCTGTCTTTGTTATTTTTCTCTCATTATTGAAACAAAATACTTGACATTAAGGAAGGAAAGGTTTATTTAGCTCACAGTCTGTGGAGCTTTCATTCTGTACTTGGCTGGCTCCAAGGCACATGGCAGAAAGCTACAGTTTGTGGCGGTGGAAGACGGCAAAAGCAGCAAGAGCAAAAGGGAGGAGCGGTGGCTAGAAGAGTGAGCCTCTTTCCTTCCCTTATGTTGTATGCAAACTATCTGCCCCGGGGCAGGTGTAGCACTTGCACCCATAATTCCAATTTTGGACCATGAATCAGTCATAAACTCTAGAAGCCCACCCCATGAACGCGTGAGACTTTGGGGGACATTTAGACAGAAACCATAACTCTCTATCTATCTATCATCATGACTTGACTGTGTCCCCAAAATTTCATGTGTCAGAAAGTTAGTATTAAATTCCTGTGTTAATGGTATTTGAAAGTAGAACCTTTGGGCTTATGAGTACTCTGTCTTCATGACTGGACTAATCCACTAGTAGATTAATAGGTTATTGAGAGACTGACTTTATTGTAAAAATGAGATCTCTCTAGCATGTTTCGTCTGTCTTGCCCTGTGATACACTCTACAATGCTGTGCTGCACCGAAAATCCCTCACCAGGCTCTGCCAAGCAGACACCAGTACCAGGCTCTTGAACTTTGTAGCTTAGGGTGCCATGACATAGACAAATGTCTCTTCTTCATAGATTACCAAGTCTGGGGTCTATTACAACAAAAAGAGAATGACTATGACTGTATTTAGATGGGACTGATGTCAATGCTTGGATCAGATTCCTATGCAGAATAGGGAGTGAGAAGCACTATTTAAAGCCTGGAGTACCTCACACTTCACATGAACAGAGAAAGATAAATCTGCAAAAGAAACAGGTATCCAATATCACAGGGTCTTGTTCCTTGTTTTGAAAACTTCACATGCAGCCCAACAACAAGCATAAGTACATCAAGTGTTTGTTCCCTGATGAAACTGATTAAACCTGATTAAAGCTCCTTTGCTAAAACCCTATATTGAGCCTATAATGAGCATCCAGAAAACCCCACTAAATTGAAGGTTTTATGCCCACTGCCTAAAATATTCCATTGTTTGTAAATTACCCATTTGAAAGACTTGTCCTACCAAGGCATACAGGAACACAGGCTGGACGCCCTTGAGTGAACCCTCATTTGACTTCTCTGAAGGTCAGCTTCCAGGGGAAAGGAATAAGGACTGTCTTCTCTCCCCCCTTGAGGTAGTAGTAGCCCCTCCTCGGCTTCTTTATTCACTAAGTATGCACTGTCTGCCTCTCTCCTTCCTGTTGAGGGGCTGTATATGTCAGACTTCTAACAATTAAACATAGACGTGGCAAAGGTAGTGCTTCAGATCTCAGGTCTGCAGTGAATTTAAAAACTCAAAGCTTCCTTTTTTTCATCAATATGATGCAAGTGACCACACTTACCGAATAGTTTTGTTTTGAGGATTAAATAAAACAATAAGACAGAATGCTTTAGCATGAAAATACTAAGCATGGCATATATTCAATACATTAAAAAGTCATGACTTTATTCTTAGTCATGCATTCTGATTTTGTGCCATGTTCATCCAATCTGAAAATTGACACCATTGCAGAATTAAAGGGATCATGTAAAATAGCCAATATTCTCTCAAGCTATAATATTTTATGAATAAAAATAGAAAGCACTCTTAAAAGTTTTTTTGTTGTTATTTTATGTTTAGAGACAGGGTCTCCCTATTCAGTTTAGGCTGACCTGGAACTCACCAGGTAGCCCAGGCTGGCCTTGAACTGATGGCAATCCTCCTGCCTCCCAAGTACTGGGATTACAGGCCCAGCAAGAGTTCTCACTGTAGTGGGCTTACAGGTATCCAAACTTTTAGGTACATGTGGATGTGTCCTCCTGAATCATAAGTTCACAGGCCAATGATCCATTTGAAGGGGACATCTCTGACAGAGGTCTCTAAGGAGAACCTTAGTCTTCACTGGGATTTTCATTGGAGGATCTCCCAATTTCCAAGCCCTCCTTCTTTTTTCTTTTGTGGTACTGGGTGTTGAACTTGGGGCCTTCACACTGAACTGAATCTGTACACCATTGTATTTACTTATTTTTTAAATTTTAAAACAGTTCTGAGTAAAACACTAACTTTTCTTGGCTGCTGTTGACCTTGTGATTCTTTTGCCTTAGATTCCCAGTGCACTGGGATTACATTTATCTATCCCCACTGCCTAGATAATTGTGATGCCTTTTTTATGAGATCCAAGAAGCTTTCTCAGATTTTCTATTTAAGTACTTTAACTTTTTAAATGATAATTTTACCAAATGACTTCCAGCAGTGTCAGAAATTGTTCAATATTATATGCCTTTTAACCAGTGCTCTACCAATTGTGGGATATGATTGATCCTAGTATCAATTATTCTGAGCCTTGAATAAGGCGATTCCTCTGTTTGTCACCCATTCTTTTCTATCCAGATTTCAATTCCAGGAATCCATATGCTAAACCATGTTTTCAGGAATTCTCTGAGAAGCTATTCATCAGTTCCATTTCTAATATTTCATGATTGATTATTATTAGTAGAGATACAACTATTAGTCATTATTCTTTAGTCACTAGTAGTAATAAGTAATGTGCTTTATAAAGGTAATTGTTGTTCTTAATTTTGATGATTTATGATCTATGATCTTCATTATCATTGCTCTTATGAAGTTAATATTGGAATGATCGTTGTAATAATTTAGTCCAGACAGTGTTCAACGACACACAACTATTTCTTTTTTAGACCAGTTTTCTTTTTAGAAGTGCTAACTACTCATGTATAATCATTGGTAGTACAAAATATGTACAGTAGTGTTTCAAATCTCAGTTTAAGCCCCAACAAGCTCTTCTTTCCCTTATCTACTGACTGATTACAAAACAGCTGTTTTATTTTATTTTCTCACATCTGCACATTCTTCATCAAGCAGCCTCAGGTAGTGCGTGGCACTGTCTTGAGGTGGAAGCACAAAGACATAGGCATTCTCTAAAATCTGTAGGTCCTTGTTGTAGGGTCAGACCTCCCTAGAATAGAACTTGTACATCCTCTAGCCATTCCAGTCCTCATCAATGAATAGGAACAAGAACAACATTCTTTCAACCTTGGAGACTGGCAGAGAGTATCGATTGTAAAATGTGAACTTTGCAAACTGAGGAATTTAAATTGTAAACATAGTAATCACTGTAATCTCCATTTTAGCTAATTACCTGTGTTGTCCCTCCTCTAACTAATGTCTTCAATTGCTCCTGGTGCAGATGCAAATGAACTGGTAGAACCCAAGGATTTTCTTTGTATATACACATAAGAATTCTCCTCAGCACAGCTTTCTATTAAAGTTTAACCGCAAAGAAATTCAGGGGAGAAATTAGACCATAAGGTCTCATATGTCTAATTTAGATCTCTGGTTAGGCTATTGCTTTATGCTGTTTTTTCTTTCATCTTCACTTCTGGAGGCCCTGAGCTTACCGACTGAAATTTGCTCTTGCTACTGTTTTTCTAAATGCAATCACTTTTCTGATATGATATGAACCAAGAACAGAAAATGCTCAACATTACTAATATTTTTTTATTCCTTCTTTCATGCAGCATCCTTCATGGACTTTATTTACCCTTCTTGTCTTCATAGGGTCTCATAGTTGAGTAACTTAACATGTTGTCTCTAGTGTTACTGCATGTTGAACTCCGCAGGTATAATCTAGGCTCTTGTGTATGACAAGAAAGGAGTGCAAAGCATACACCTTGTGGCAAATGGCAAGCAGCTACATTTATTGATGCTCATGGGAGTAGTGCTAAGGGCCAGTCCACGCTGATAAAGGAAATGGCATGAGTACAGAAGTGGTGCTGGAAGACAGGAAAGCTAAAGCAGTGCACATAGATCATGGTATATAGCTGCAACCTCTAGATAAATCAGGCTTTTGGAATTTGAATAATGTGGACCTCAGCCCAGTAGCCTCCCCTGAATTTCTAGTTATGAGTCACAGGAAGAACTGACAGGGCGTTGAATCATCTCCGGGGCTCTCAAGTGTCCCAGAAGCCACTATGATCTTAATTTACATGCATGATATGCAATGCTTATTCATGAGTAATTTTATTGTAAGGTGAAGGTAACTGAAGGTCAGACTGGGTGATCCAACATGCATGTGCTTTCACCTAGAGCATCAGAGATCTACTGGTTTTTATGATGTGGTTCTCTACCCCTCTTATACAATGGAAGGAGGAATGGCCTTAGGTTGCTTTTTAAAATTAAATGGGCGGAAAGGCGTGACTCCCTCAGCTCCGTTGTTTCTAACTCAACTAGTGAGCACAGTCCAATTGAGCTGGAACTTCAAAACAACCTAATGTGCTATGCAAACCAGGGATGGCTTTGTATTTACTGTGGTGAATAAAAAAATCTCAGTTTTGCTTCTTTGTCAGTTTCTGGCAGAATAAGCACTAGAATTCTCTTGGTTGACTTCAATATAATGTTATTAAGTAGCAATAATATTGGGCAAGAGATTGCATTTCTCCTTTTCCACTGTCCTCTTTTACAACATTAATAAGGTAATGTGATGACCTTCAAGGTTATTTTAATGCTATTATTTTTAAAGCTGGGTTTTAGTTACTGTTCCTCTATGTGCAGTACTTCTAGAGATATAAAGAGTTATAAAGGACTCTGCCTGCCATCTACTAGCTTATAACCTAGTTGGAGGACAGTAGATACTAAGGAGAAGATGAATGAAGATTCAAGTTCTAATTTTCTAAATCTTACTCACTAACACACAGAAATAAGGGCTACTGGAAAGAAGGGAAGGTTATTATGTCTCTACCTTAGTGGTGAGTAGATTGATATCTAGACTTTGAAGTTTTAAAATAAGGGATAAGCCTCTGGCTTAATATTGGTTATTAAGAGAAAGAAGAAAAACTGTGTCTGTTGATGAAAAGAGAAAGTTTAGATGTAAAAAGTCAGCAGCAAGGGAACATATATTTGTGGTCTGGTGGGACGTGCTCATTCAGTTTAAAAGGTAGTATAAAAATGTATCATGGTAGATATCTAATGAAAGGCCACGCATTTCTATTGTTTCAGAGTTCTGTACTCCTTGAACCCTAGAATGAAAACAGAAACCCTTAAGAAGAGATATGTGGTTGACTGACAATTTGTCTGGGAAAACAGCTTTTATGGAGGGAATTTCTCTGTATGTATTTTTACTGAATTCAATGTATTTAAAGATGGCGCTCTGTGAGTTGCCATGACAACCTGTAGCTATACTCTTTAGAAGCCTCAGGTACATCTCTCAGCTCCAAGAATTTTGTCTGCATAATTTTAGAAAGCCCTGCTGAGGCAGTGTAGATGGACTGAACAAAACATGGAACACTTGACGTGTAGCAGTCTATTTCTGTGAAATTGTGTTAGTATGGCTGAAGCTCTTCTACACCGCTGAAGAACACTCTCCTTCCCACTTCATTATTACTTTCAAAATATGAAGCATGCTTTATTTTCAGCTCATTACTGAACTGCTCTCCAAAACAAGGCAAAAGGAAAAAAAAAGGCCAAAGCTCATTTCCTATTTCAATGGAACTTTTAAAAGAAAGAAAAAAAATAAGAACAGTCAAAGTGTGATTTTTGAATTGTTCTTTGCCTTCAGGCTGTGCTTTTCCAGGATAGCACCCTTCCTAGTAAAGCTGGACAAAGGACTGACAACTAATTTGCAACTGGACAGAGAAGACTGGAAGGCATAGAGGAGGTAAAAGGTCCCCAGAGTTCAGCATTTTCTGTTCTAGTCGTAATGAGACTGAGAGCCTGGGGCAGCGACACTGGCAGGTACTAAGCAGGCACCTACACAACCATTTAAACCAGCAAACTCCCTAGATGAGGTAATTATCCTGGTGATGCCTTGTTAAGTGCGTTTGCCCTGATTAAACAATGATGTGGGAAATTGAGATTCTTTGTTGAGTGATTGAAAACAAATATCTTCAACTAGTTTAGGCATACATGAAACACTAACGAGATACTATTTTAAAAGGCATTCTTAATGCTAACTGCTCAGTATGATAGCTATGTAAGCAATCCAAGATTGAGACTGAAGAACGGACAGAGCGGAGTGACAGGAATTGGAGTTTTTTCCAAGTCTCACTCTATACCCCAACTCTGGTTTACAAGAAATATTCACATTTACAAAGTCAGACTGGGGTTTGAATTTCACACAAGCATCTGAGCCTTGCCAGGCCAGCAACACCATGGGGCCATGTTCTCTGTCATTGATGGATGGTGATGCACGAGGCTGCCTGAGAGGCATCGGGTCTTGTGGTTTACAGCAGAGTTAATTTCATGCCCTAAGGACATGAAGTTATTTGTTGAATAGGAAATAATTTGCCCTGTTTTCAGTAATTTTTTATCATTATTACTGTTTTTGTTGCCATGCAGACTGAAATACATAAACCTTGAGTACCCAGTAGGGTTCATTTGTAAGAATAATACTAAGTGTATATTGTATAATAGCTCTGTAAGATCGTAATGAGAATAGGTGAATGGTTATATTGTGGTCTAATTACTACGAGAAAAGGTCTTGTTAAGTTGTTTAACTAATGTGACTGTTGAAGTAATTGAGCCAACTTTAATGGGCCTTGGTGTTTTCCCAGCATAAATTTCTGTTCATAAAAGTTCACAGCAATTATGCTTTTACTTGCAAAAATTCACCTAAGAAGTGGGTTTTCAAGAATATATTCCCTTCATGAGGTAGAGGGACACTGTACTCACGAAAATCACACAGATAAGGAAGGAGGATTTAAAAGCTCCTATTACATTTCAAAAGTTATTGTTACTAAAAAATATTAAAAAATGGAAAAATGCAGAAGACTATATTTGAAATAATTTCCAAAGTTCAGCCTGGTAAAAGTTATGATACAAAGTTGCCATAAAGAAGAGTGGTCTCAGGCAAGATGACTGCTGGCAGCAAGGAGTCTTGCCCCTCTCTCTTTTAGTCCGTTCCTGTCTCTCTAATGATATTTCCAAGCATCCGTGTTATATAGTAGTTATTTTGTGTAAGTGGTCTGACCTAACAGTTGAGGAAAAAGACATGGAATTAGGGACTGACGATGGCAGCTTTTAATTTATTCAGCCAATATTTAACTTTGAATGCGGAGAGAATGCATGACATTTTCCTTGTTTCTCTCTCCATTCAGGAGAGGTACCACTTCCAATCATGAAGTTTAGCAACAGCACATTATCAGGGGCAAATTAAATACAGTAAGTCCCCAATTTGTGAACACTTGAGTTGCAAACTTTCACAGTTAGGAACAAACCTTGCATTAGGAACATTTGTAGATGTGAGAAAATTGTAGCAATAGCTCATGTGCCTGCAGGACATTGTTACAGCGCTGCTACTGGATGCTTACTGCACAGTGTAATAGCATACAGTGGTACAGTACAACTGGAATTGCTGTGTGTGTGTGTGTGTGTTTGATTTTCTTGTGCTTTACATTGTATACTTGTGTCAAAGCTGTTTAAGGATCATTGTCAAACTTATGAACAAATCTGATATAGGAACATTCTCCTGGAATAGTACCCTGTAATTTGGGAACTTACTATAGTTCTATTCTTACAAATAAGCTAGTGGATTAATAAATATCACTGGCAAGAAAGACGAATGGATTTGAAGCTCACAGATAAGAGTAGCAGCACCAGATTTGAAAAAGCTTGTTAAATTTTTTCTCCTAATAAAGACACATATGTATTGAACAGTTATTGTTTACTTCGTGATTTTGACAACAGCTTGAAATTTTGTTTGGTATTAGATGGGGCTTCAGAAATAAGAGGACAGAACAACTTTCTGGAGTGGATTAGTGCTTAGCGTGTCCCTGCTTTGTGGTTGGTTCACTTTGAACACTTGCCTAAGGCAGATCAATCAGAACGGATCTCAGTTTTCTGTGCATGTGCCCTTCCACCCGGAAATATGTAATAGCACTTAAAAAGGTGACTACCAGCGGGAGACCTGTGAGGCTTAACACAGGAAGTGCAGTTTAGGAAAAGAACAATAGGATATTGATAAATACTTTGGATACCTATATTTAGTCACTGTTGAGGCAATGTGTAACCCAGAGATTGGGATACGAAAGCCAGCACAATTCCATCTTTTCTTGTTTGTGCAGCAGCTAGATACATGTTACTAAATACATTGTTCATTAGGGGAAAACTATAAAACAGAGGCACAAAAGCTATAATCACATTTGATTTAACTGTGTTTGTTTCTTTTTTTCCTGCCTCTGACTGAAAGAGATAGCTAACATTGCAAGTATGATATTTTCCATTATTTTCTTGTCCATGTATATACATAAAGATACTAATTTTTATCAATTTAGAATTATTTTTGTATATATAAATATATATACCTAGAAAAACTAAAATGAAGTTATATTAGTAGTTTTAAATATTTCTTTTCATCTAAATTGAAGTATAAATATTTTCACATTTTATTAACACAATTTTAATAGTGGAATGATATTTCATAGGCTAGGTAAACCGTAATTAGTTTAACTTCTTTCATTCTTATTGTACATTTAGGATATTTACGTAGTTGTAAGTTATTGGTAAATAAATTTTTGTCCAATTTTTCTTTAGATTTGCTTCCTAGCAAAAGCTTTATGAGGCTAAATTGGATACATTTTTAAGAGTTCTTAATACATATATCAAACAGCTTTACAAAAAGTTCCTACTAATTTTACATTCCCAACCAACTTAGACTCAGACGCTATCATTTCCTACCGTAGGTACTAATTTAATAGCAAAATGCTATCATGTTATTGCATTAGAATATATATATTTTATTACCTGAGGATTGAATAATTTTCTCATATATTTCACTCATTTATGTTCTTCTATGAATTGCTATCCATGTCAATTTTCCATTTTCCTATTGACATTTTGCTGCTTTTTAAAATTGATTTTCTTTTTCAAAGCCAGTGATCATACAAAGGACTGCAGTGATAGCCGCTTCGGCTCTCCCTGGTGTATCACAAATCAAGTCCCGGGACTGTGGACTCTCCTAATTCCACATTTACCATGCAATAAATATTTCATTTTTAAAAGTAGCAACTGAATTGGCTTCAACAAAAATGCAAGTCAGTACTGGGGGTTAGTGGAAGTAAGTTTGCTAATAAATGCGACAGCATACAACTTCCACATTGCCTATTGTTACTGATTTAACTGTGAAAAATAAGAGGAAATCTTGTGCCCTGTTCATTACATGACATTGTATCTCACAGATGAGGTTTTTATTTAAGTCATTTATTCAGTGCAAAATCCTGCTGCAGGGTTTGAAACAACTCTCTTTTACTCTGAACTGTCATCCATTGTCAGCAACTTTATTTACCAGAAAGAACACATTCTGTTTTCTGAGAGTAGTGTTGATTTTTTTTCAGAATTGCAGCATAACACCTTGTCAAAAGAGTTTTTTCCTCATATTTGGATGCTACACCATTTCCCAGAGATGAGAGATGGGGAAACAACTTCTAAGCTCAAATCTACACAATTTCTTCTTTAAAAACTGACTTGTATTGACCGAGTAAGTAAACTTATTGTAAAGAAATATTAATCTCGGGGGGGGTATTTCTGAGTTAAAAATCTTTATGAAATGTAAAAAAAAAAACTTTCTCAGTTTTGTTTTGTTCCAATGAAATCCAAATTACCATCAAAGACTTGTTAATTTTGTGGTGATAATCCGTCTCATAGGAGTGCATAATGTCCTAATAAACTATTTCTATTTTATGACTTTCTTGACTTTACCTGATAATTACTAGTATGAAGGTAGAAAAAGTGACCTAGAGTCATTTTAGTACAGTATTTAGTGCTGTTACCCCATATTTAGACACATTAATGATGTTGTAACACTTTGCCTTGGTGTTAATTACCACAAAACCTGAGTAGTCTTCCTTATATTTTCCACACCATTTCTTTTATGTCTTTGATCTCTCTTGGTTATATTTATCATAAGACCTGCTGAAAGTTCCTTTTTGGAAAATTAAAGGACATGCAAAGGGGAGTACACAATCTTTCCTTTACTATAGTCTAAGTGCGTATTTTGGCTCTGATTGGCCTAGTCCTGATTTAATCACACACATACACACTCTTTCTCTCTCTCATACACATTTACCATTTAAAATTAAAAGATAGATAGATAAGCAAGCCAGCAACTACTCAGAAGAGAGTATGAGAAATATTTATTGCTTCACTCAAGGAGAGGACATCAGTCTATATGAAGTCAAAGAAAACACAGAAATGTTCTTTTCCTTATCTTCTCTTGTGTCCTCAGAGATCTGAGCTTTCTTTAGTTCCTTCTACTTCTCCATTCAGAAGTACATCACAGTGTAATTTCCCCCAAGCAACCAGAAAAGAGGTAATAAAATGTTTGGAAGAGCATGGGATATATATGCATGGCTGTCTCTCTGGTAAAAAGAACACCAGCTAAGGATGTTAATCCTAATCAGGTAAAGAGAAAGTGGAGGGAAAATCAGTAGGGTGATCTTCTAGAAAAAGAAGTCCTTGGAAAATCCAGAAGTAATAAAAGAAGACTCAAGAGGTTCAGACTGGGTGCTGAAAAGCTGGTCAAAATTTGTGTAGAGAGAGCACTGTGCCTGTGACCTCATGCCCAGCATTAGCAAAACAGAGCCCTAAACCTTTCCTCTCCCTCATTCACCAGGTAGCCATGTCCTATTCATCTTACTCTGGAAAACATCTCAGCTCCTCTCTCTCCCCACTGTTCTGAGTACCAGTGCAGTTCTGGCCTTACCCTATCCATGTCAGAGAGCCTCCAGCCTCTTTCTGAAGAAAGAATTCTTTCTGCACCAATAGGCTTTTTCTGAAATAAACATCAGATCCCATAATTAAGATCATTTGGGGTGGGAAAAAGGCTAAGAAGATGCACTTACGGGACATAAATACATGAAAAGATGCTCGACATCACTAATACTGTCATTTAGTGTAATGAAAAGCAAAGCCATGATGAGATACAATTTCACACCTATTAAGATGGTTATTATTTTAAAAAATCTCAGAAAATAATAAATGTGGGTATAGATGTAGGTAAATTGGAACTACTGTGTTCTGGTAATGGAAATGTAAAATTATGTCATTGTTGTGGAAAACACACACTACTTTCTTAAACAATCAAAAGGAAATAGTATTCATTTTACTAATTTGACTCCCTAGGATGTGTACAAAAGAACAGATTTGAATGGACATTTGTGTTCCTGTGTTTATGGCAACTTTATTCACACTAGCCAAAAAGGGGGAAGCAAATCAAGTGCCCGCTGAAAGATGAATGGGCAGGCAAAACGAGAGCCATCCGTACAATGGAATATTTTTCAGACTTAGGAAAGGTTTCCAACACAAGCTACAGCATGGATGAACTTTGAAGACATTATGCTCAGTGAAATAAGCCAGGACGAAGGTACAAATATGTTATGGCTTTCATTATAGATGTGCCTATAGTGGTTAATTGCCTTAGTTTTGCCTTATTTCTTTTTTTTTCAGTTTTTTCCCTTCTTTCCTTTCCTCCTCCTCCCTCCCTTGTTCCCTTTCCCATTCAAACATTTTCTTTCTATTTCACAATACCTTGTGTATATCTTGGTCCTTATGTGTACTTTCAGTTTCCCACACCAGGTAAACAATGTAATATTTACACGTATGTGTCTGATTTATTTCACTTAAGAATATGGTCACAAGGTGCATCCACTTACCTAGAAATGTCTTGAGCGTATCCTTCTTTATGGCAGAGTAATACTCCATTGTACAAAAAAAATCTTCTTTATCTATTCACCAGTTGATGGGTATTTTGGTTGATTCCAAGATTTGGCTATAACACAGTACTGATATACATGTGGATGTCCATATATCACTTATATACTTTTAATTCTTTTGGGAAGATACTTGGAAGAGGAGTAGCTGAGACAAATGGAACCTCTTGTCCTAGGTTTTGAGAAATATCCACCCTTATTTGCCCAATGGTTGCACCAGTCTACACTCCCATCAACGGTGAAGTGTTCCTGTTTCCCCACAGCCCAGCCAGTATCTGTCATGTGTCAATTTCTTAATAATAGCCATTCTTTCCAAGGTGAGATAGAATTTCAGTTTTAATTTGCACCTCTCAAATGACCACTGATGTTGAACATCTTTCATATATTTATTTGCTTTTTGTACTTCTTCATCTGAGAAGTGTATATTTATCTCAGATGTCTTTTTTGGATTGAGTCCTTAAACTCTGGATGTCTGATTTTTTTGAGTTCTTTATATATTCAAGAAAGTAACCCTTTGTGTTGGTTTGGGGGTTATTTTGCAAAGGGAAACTATATAATACAGGACACATTTTATATGTGATTATTTATAATAGTCACCCTAAGAATCATATACAAGAGAATGCAGGAAATCTGTCCACATACTAAGACCAAGGAATCCAGCTGAAGGCCTGAATCCTATGACAGGGTCCTACATGAGTCCAGCTGAATACCTAGAGCTCATAACAATGCCTCCCACAAATCTAACTGGAGGCACAGAGCCCACAACAATGTCTCATGCAGGCCTGCTTCACGGATCTTTGCTGGGAAGGCTCAAAGGTCAGTGGTGGAATCTAGGAAGTCTGTGGCAGCAGGATGAAAGACTTGTGCTAACAGGCTGAGGGATCTGCACTGGAGCCAGAAAGTGACACTCAGAAGAACCAGAGCTCCCCTGAAAGTTGCCACAGCCATCCTCAGCAACAATGAGGTCCCAAGCTCCTCTCACGATCAAGATGGCCGAGTCCCAAACAGGGAAGCCAACACAGCAAACTTCTCTAGGAGACTGGCAGTGCACCATCTTCCCCTCCGGAGCCAGGAAGCCATGCTCACAGTGAGGACCAGAGCTCCCCTAACGTGAACCAAAGCCCTTCTCAGTGCCAGAGAGATTCCGCGCTCCTTGGAGGATGAAAGCTGCCAACTTCATCAGGAAAGCCAGCATGACAAGCTCCTCCCACAGAACCAACAGCTCCTTACACCATCCACCAGCTCCAACGGCCTCTCTCTGCTCCCAACAGCACAACTTCTCCTTCTCCAGTTCTGCCCTTTGTGTTGCTGGCAACAATCCTGAAGTGGGCCTCACAGAGCACCACACTCACTCAGTTCAGCTGGGGGTTATATGTTGACCACCAGTTATCAATCCACTACAATATTTGTTTAAGAAATAGTTGGCAACTTTTTTCCCAACATTGCAGTTTATCTCATCACTCTGTTTTAAACATTTCTCTTGCTGTGCAAAAGCTTTTTAATGAGATCCCAGTTGTTGATTCTTTGTGATAGTTTCTGTATGATCAGGATCTTATTCATAAAATCTTTGCCTACACTAGTATTTTCAAAAGTTATACCTATTCTATCTTCTAGCATATTTAATATTACCACTTTAATACTTAGATTTTGATCTATTTTAATTTTAGTTTAGTGTATGGTAAAAGATATGGGTCTACTTTTAATCTGTGGTATGTGGAAACCCAGTTTTTCTAGTACCATTCGTTAAAGAAGCTACCTTTCTTCCAGTGAATGTGTTTGACACCTTTGTGAAAGATAAGGTCACTAGGTATGTCTGGGTTGCTTCTGCATCTTCTAATCTGTTCAATTGACACTTTGGTCTGTTTTCTTCACCGGTAGCATGCTGTTTTTATGTTTTGTAGCTTTGTAGTATAATTTCATGTCTGAGGTTGTGAAACCCCTTGCCTTGCCTTTGTGCACAGAATTGCTTTGCTACTCTAGGCCTCTTCTGGTTCCAAATTAAATTTTATGATTGTTTTCGCTAGTTCCGTGAGATATGCTGTTGCAGTTTTGATTGGGATTGCATTAAATCTGTTAAACAATGGGAAGTCTGGCCATTTTCACTATATTAATGCTTCCTGCCCAAGAGCAAGGGATATCTTACATATTCTGATATTCTCTTTAATCTCCTTTTTCAGAGTACTATCATTTTCAATGAAGAGAAGAAAGGTAGCCTGTTTTACTTCCTTTTTTAGATTGATCCTGATGTTAGAGTGATAGCTTTCAATTTTTGTCCACTAATTATGATATTGGCTGTGAGTTTGTCATAGATGTCTTTTATCAAATGAGATAAAGACCATCTATTCCAATTTTCTGTAGGATATTTTACCATGAATGGGTGCTGGACTTTGTCAAAAGCTTTTTGTGCAACTATTGAGATGATCATATAGCTTTTGCCCTTGGTACTGTTAATATGATGTATTACATTTATTGATTTATATATGTTGAACCATTCCTGTATCACTGGGATGAATTTCATTTAGTCAGAGTGTGTAATCCTTTTCATGATTTGATGAATTCTCTTTGCTAATACCCTGATGAGGATTTTTGCATCTATGCACATTAGGAAGATGGGCCTATAGTTGTCTTTCTTAATTGAGTCCTTCTCTGGTTTTGACATTAGGGTAATACTTTCTTCCAGAAATGAATTTGAGAGTATTGTTTTCCTTTCAATTTCATTAAATAGTTTAAGAAGTAACGGATTAGTTCTCCAAATTTCATGCAGAATTCATCAGTAAATCCATCATGGCCTGGACTTTTCTTTGTTGGTAGATTTTGAATTACATCTTCAATTTCATTGATAAATATTGGTTTATTTAGGATTTGTATATCTTCTTGAATCAGCTTTGACAATTCCTATGTATGTCTATCCATTTCTTTTGCATTTTCCACTTTATTAGAATATAAATTCTCAAAGTAGATATAGATGATTCTCTGGGTTTCTGCAGGATCCATTGTGATTTCACTGTTTTCATTCCTAACTACAGGGATTCCAGTCCTTTTTTTCCTTTTTCTGATAAGGTTGGCTAAGGTTTGTCAACTTTATTTAATCAAAGAACCAACTCTCTGATTCATTGATTTTTTGTAAACTTTTCTTAGTCTCCATTGGATCACTTTCTGCTCTGATCCTTATAGTTTCCTCCCTACTGTGAGGTTTGGGCTTGGCCTGCCCTTTTTCTAGAAGCTTAAGGTTCAATACTGACTTGTTCATTTGAGCTTGCTCTGTTTTCCTGATATGGGTATTTACTGCTATAAATTTCCCTCATAGGATTGCTTTCATTGTGTCCCATAAGTTTTTGTATGTTGTATTGGTACTATCATTTAACTGTAGAAACTGTCCATTTTCTTTTTTAATTTCACTTGTGACCCATTTGTTGGTCATGAGGATGTTATTTTATTTTCATGTGTTTCATGAAGTTCTTGTAGTTTCTTTTGCCATTGATGTCCAATTTTGTTGCACTATTTTCTGGGATAATTTCAGTTCATCTGCATTTACATAAGTATGTTCTATGGGCTAGTATGTAGTCTGTTTTGGAGAATATCCTGTGTGCAGTTGAGAAGAGTGTATAGCTTGTTTTTCTGGAGTAGACATGTACTGAGTCCTTTGGTTCAAAAGTTTGGCTCAGTTATACTATTTCATTATTGATTTTTGGTCTAGTTAATCTGTCTATTTGTGACAGTGGGGTATTGGGATCCCCCAATAGAGTTTTAGTAGTGCTTATTTGATTTTTCATGCTCATTAATATTTATTTTATATATTTGGGTGCACTGATATTTGTTGCATATGTATTTATGGTTTTTATCTCTTCCTCTTAGAAACTCTCTACACAAGGATATAGTGACCTTCTTTGTCTCTGTTAATCAGTATCCACTTTGTCTTCAAATGAAATAGCTACCTCTCCTTTTTTCCTAATTCCTGTCATTTGGTTTATTGTTTTCCACCCTTTGACTTTCAGTCTATTTTGTTTTGAATTAAATATATTTCTTGTATGTAGCATATTGTTGGATCTTGTTTCTTGATCCTTGCTGCTAGTCTATTTCTTTTGAGTGGTGAATTGAGAGCATTATGACTGATGGTTATAAATTATATGCATTGACTTACCCTTCTCATCTTATTTTCCTGTTGTTGCTTCTCTTTTCTCTTCCTCTGTTTCCTTGCCTTGCCTGATGGATTCATTCTGTTGGGGTTCATGGAGTTGTGGTCCTTGTTATCTCTTTCTAGGATGTCCTTCAGAACATTTTGGAGGGCTGTTTTTGTGTCCATGAATTCCTTCAAGTGTTTTTTGACATGGGAGTATCTTGTTTCTCTATCAATTTTGAAAGATAGTTAAGCAGGGTACATCAGTCTGGGTTGGAGGTTACTTTCTTTTAGGGCTTGAAATATTTCAGTCCAAAGTCTTTTTGACTTGACAGTTTGTGTTGAGAGTCACCTGTGATTCTGATGGACTTTCCTTTATAGGTGATTTATTTCTTTATTCTAACAGCTTTTAATATTCTGTTCTTGTGTTGATTTTCTGGAATCTCGACTATTATACTAGCACTCTGCCCTGTAGTAATTAATTTCACCAAGATAGGAACACTGCATTTTTCTGCGGATGGGTTGGAGAACTAATGAGGATTTACGCTTAGTAGGTACAAAGTTTTGTTAGGGAACATGGAAAAGTTTTCAAAATTGATAATAATAATAACGGTTTCAAAACAACGTAAATACGTTAAACACCACAGAATTCTGAAGGGTACATTTAAAATGACTAAAATGGCACAGCTAAGCTTCTGTATATTGTATGATAAAAATCATTTTCTGTCTTATGTTAATTTTAGGATAAAATGTCCATTTTGGTGACATATCTATCTTTCATGATTTAGGCGCCAGATCATTTCTCCAGCTGGTCGTTGATCACTTGGCCCAGATGGTTAACGTCTAGTGCTTTCCTGTCTTCTGGGACTCAGTGCAACCCTCGCCACCCTTCCTGAGAAACCTCCTCTCATCCCGTTTCACCTCCCTCTTCTGCTACCCTTATCTGGTAAGGTGTTGTGATTATAAAACCTTGAGTACACTTTCATCTATCACACTGAGTTCAAATTTTTAAAATTTGATTTTCTCAGTAAACCCCATTAGGCTTCAAGCTCCTCAAGGGTACAGATTTTGCTTTTATTTTTGTTGCTCTACTATTTATGCCTTGAACACATTTAATATGTATTTGAGATCTGAATAATGGAGGTGAATGACAAGAAAGACATTATCTAGTTTGAGTTAAACAAATCATCATATTTCTTAATGGGAATAATAGTAAAAATTGCCTCTGGGGGTCTTTTACAGAATGTTGTGACAAAATAGTTATAGTACTCATAAAACACTTATACCAATGACTGACACATACTAACTGACCAGTAAATATTAGATGTTATGCATTTTTATTTTCATATGGCCTGTACAACTTTTAAAATAGAATTTTCATATACCCTTAATAATAAGAAAGATAGGGGGAAGATGCAAGGAAATAAGAGACAGACCTGGACATTAGGCTCATGTCTGGGCTTTGCATATACCCTGACCTCATGGAGGTCACAGAAACAGGCGGTCCACAATCACCACCACTACAGCCCATACCTGGCTCCTGCATGCCCCAAGCTGCCTGGAGACATGGAATCAGGAGGCCTTTGATCTACTGACATCGCCATTTGCAACTGAGTGCAGAGAACCAGGTAGATCCCACCTACTTCCTGGGGACAGAGCAAGCAACACGTGATCCTGCCGCCATTACAGTCTGTGTTTCTGCGTCTGTGTGCTCAGCACAGCTAGGAGAGACCGGCTCAGAAGGCCCACAAACTGCTGACACTGGGGTTCATGCTAGGGCCCTCCCTGCATATGCCCTGAGCCATCTGAGGTATTAGATCAGGTGGTCCACAAACTGCTGACACCATGGTCCACATCTGGGCTTTGCAGAAAGAGGTAGTCCATGATCAATGTCAGTGCAGCCTGTGTCTGGCCCTTGAATGCACCCGGAGCTGCCTGGAGACACTGAATCAGGCAGTCCATGAACTGCTGACCCTATAGTTTGTGCCTAGGCTTTGCCTGCACCCTGAACTGTCTGGGGATACAGGACTGTTATGGTTGATACATTGTGTCAACTTGGGGAGTCTGAGTGATTCAGTAGGAAGCCAGGGTGCTTACTTTGTATACATCCTGAGCCTGTGA
Organism: Dinomys branickii; assembly: GCA_004027595.1. Taxonomy (NCBI): domain Eukaryota; kingdom Metazoa; phylum Chordata; class Mammalia; order Rodentia; family Dinomyidae; genus Dinomys; species Dinomys branickii. The sequence continues at coordinate 110 of PVLD010015638.1, read as the reverse complement.
AAGAGGAGGGTATGGAGACTGTGTGAGAACTACACTCCCCCTGGGTGGGGTTAGCCTGTTTACAATGTAAGGGAAGAAAAGTGGCTGCTTACAGCCATTCTTTCCTTTTG